>JAKKIK010001834.1:0-13967 GCA_024500135.1 Heterodera carotae | reverse complement strand
CTGAAAATGCCTCTTCCCAACCCGTGCCCTCGCTATGGGCAAAGGCCCCCCTCGAATTAAAAGCCTTCCTTCAAATAATGTACCCCCCCCCCCCCCCCCCCCCCCCCAAACCTCCCCCCCCCCCCACCCCACAACCCATTCCCCCCCCCCCCCCCCCCCTCAAAAAAAGTTTTTTTTCTGGATACGGCCTTGCCCTGATGCTAAGAGAAGCCGTCTATTTGAAGCATTTTCTTTCTCAGGCCGTCGCCTGCGGCGCCGCCTTAGCCTCCATTGTGTTCACTTGCAAAACCAACCCGGACGCGGCTGCACTTCGCGCGCGTTTGGCTCAACTCCGGCAACAAATGGTGCTCATTCCGGCATCCATTCACAGCTCCATCGCCGGTAAATACATACATCGAAATTGGCATCAAAAATAAACCCACCGAGGACATTTAATGGAAAACAAACAATGGACATAACAGCAGATATTTAGTTTAAAGCAATTATAATTCTCTCCAGAAAAAATTAAAATCATTGTTTTTGATGTGTCTTTTTTACGTTATTCCCTTCAAAACGCAGACAAACGCCTCGAGCAGTACACCGATCTGTTGAACGGGAACCGTCTTGAACTTGTTGACTTTTTGCTGATCAGTTTGCTCGTTGAGCGTCCGTTTGACCGAAAAGTTTGAGTCAAAATAAAATAAAATGCGGTCATTTTTGCCATTTAAAGAATGACTTTTACGCTGCCCGTGACAAAACAACGCGTTATTGGCCATGGACGGATCTGTGGCTGAACACATTGGACATCGGTGCATTTGGCCTTTTTTGGCTATTGGAGCGGTCCTTTGACCAATGCGATGTTCGCCACGAGGAATGGGAGGTGCCGAAGATGGAGCAGAATATTGTGGTCAAGCTGTAAAACCCTCCTGCAAATGTTATGGTTTTTTGATCTTTTTCGTTTTACGACGATTTGTTTTTGAATGGCTGCCGATCAGAATGCCGAACTTTGTTAAGTAGTTTGGTTTGTTTTTAACCATAAGCCACAAGATTTTCGGCATTCGGATTGGAAGCTTTTGAATCATTTTGCTATTTGTTTAACTACGCTCAATAATATTTTGATTTAAATAAAAATACTTTTTGAGAAGACAGGGTGCACCTGCAAATGACCCGCGAAAACGGCACCCCGTGGAAAGCGGGGAATCCATCTCCGTTTCACCTAGCTCTTATTTGGTATAACAAACTAATAACAATATATGACACAAAATCACACCTTTTATTTTTATCGCTAAGAAAATGCAGTGATAAATGAATGAAACTGATATGATAGCTTCCCTTTGTCCAATCATACGTGTGCAAAGGGCGGGGGGCGTATCCTTGGTACTTGTGGGTTTTGTTGCCCCCCCCCCCCTCAAAAAATTACCATTTTTCGTAATTAGGGGTTTTAAAGGTCGCTGATCACGAATATGACATTGGTTTTGACATCTGATGTCATCTCATCATACATTTGACAAAATATCTATGATTTTTCGAAAATATTTAAAATTCAATTAAATCATTAAATAAGTCAGACGGGGGGCATAAAAGCAGCGATATTGTGCAAAATCTCATCAAATTCATCCACATTTCGTCCCCGGACAGTTCAACCACCTGCGTGTGAATCATCGTCTCAACTTTGTTGATCCGCGCACAGGAGCACACACGCAAACCATCGAGCGGTTCTGGCGATCGGCAAAGAGACGAAACAAGGAGCAGTGTGGCACCCACCGTCAGATGCTAGATAGCTACTTTTGCGAATTTTTGTGGCGGCAGGATGTTAAACGACGATGTGGATGAGTTTGATGAGATTTTGCGCAATATCGCTGCTTTTATGCCCCCCGTCTGACTTATTTAATGATTTAATTGAATTTTGAATATTTTTAATATTTTCGAAAAATCATATATATTTTGTCAAATGTATGATGAGATGACATCAGATGTCAAAACCAATGTGATATTCGTGATCAGCGACCTTTAAAACCCCTAATTACGAAAAATGGAAATTTTTGAGGGGGGCAACAAAACCTACAAGTACCACCGTATCCTTTCGGTAGGGCCATTGAAGGCGGTGCCGGTTGGCGCCATCGAGAAATTTTTTTTTTAATTTTAATGCCTTTTCGTAAGAAAAACAAAACGAGACCAAACACATATAGCCCCTTGCTTGTTGTGCCGGGGTGGGGGGGGGGGTCCGCGGGGAAATTTTTTAAGAATTCTATTGGTTTTGTTAAGAAATTTACCAAAAAAGTGGGCCAATAAATATTTAAACTGTCGATTTTTTTTAGCTAAAAAGTTCTTAAAAGGAGCAAAAATTATGAAAATTTTGAACTAACAGGGTCCTGACCTTTTCGTTCCCAGAGCCATTTTGGCCATAACTTTTTTGTCTTTCTACTAAATCCCATAAATTCAATATAATTAGAAAGTTCTAAAATTTAGAAAGTATGAATAAGTAGAAGCTAAGCAATTAAAGAACTGAAACGTGTTAGAAAATAATATGCATAAAAATGCTGAAAAGCTAACTTTTTCATAATTTATAAATCGTAACTTTTTTGTAAGATGCGTTATCTCTTAGCTTCTGCTTAATCGTAGCTTCTCAACACATTGAGCTTTCCAATGATACCAAATTTATTGAATTTGGTTGACCGAGAAGGCCAAAATGGCTGTTGGGAACGAAACGGCCCAGGAACAACAAAACGGGCGTTTTCCCCATACATCACTAACCACTCGGCCATATAACATTATGTAGTTGAAGATGCAAATTATAATTTAAATTATTTTGCTTCCACAATATATCCCGATCCCAAACGATCGATTTCGCCGACCCCGTACGATCGTCGTCTATGTGACTCCCCCCCCCCCCCCCCCAATCCCTCTTGCACACGTATGCGTCCAACCATCCCTCCGGACGATCACTTTCTTTGACTGGCAATCAGTCCGACTCATTCGGCATCGGACTTATCCTTTTCTGATCTGATTCAATTTCGACATTCTTCTATTCACCAATTCCATGTACATTTCAAATTTGGCGTCAAATAACCAGGCGCATAACTTCAACATTTTCAATGCGTATTGCCGTTTTATTTTTGTCGTCTCAAGATGCGCACATTTGTCGAATTCAGAGATTAAGCGACGGAAAAGGGACAAAAATAGAGCCAAATTGAGTGCAGACTTTGTCTCCAAGTCAAATCCGAGACCATTTAGCGTTTCACAAATTTGGTTAAGCAAAGTCGCCACTTGGACCACAGTGGACTCGTTAATCATGGTGATCCCAGCTTAAGGTGTGCTATTAGAAACTTAAACCGAAAGTTTTCGCTGCTCACCTCCCGCTTGTTTTTTGATTTCATCGACGCTATGATTCTCAAGCCACGATCTTTGGTCAGAAAATGCCAGAAAAGCATCCAAGTCAATCCGTTTCAAATCTGTTTTTAATGATGGCCACGATAATTTACAATGAGTCCATTCTTTTAAGGTATCTGGCGGAAATGCAATTAAAATTGCCAATTTTGCCGAGTTATATGTCTTGCTGATTGAATTCATTAACTGATACCATTTTTGAAGACTTAAAAAACCAAATATATTTTTAATTGTTTGCAAATGCCGAACTGCCCAATGCTGAAATTATTGAGCCTTTGGTCCTTTAGGCATATTTCAATGGTCACAACTAGGTTTCAACGGGACCGGGACTTTTCACAACCGGGACTAGTTAGTCCTGGTCAAGAAACCGAGACTATTCTGCTGGAGTCCCGGTAGAAAATCCGGGACCGGGACTAGTCCCGGGTGAAAAAACCGGGACTAGAAATCTGGTACCGTTGAACCCTAGTCACAACCAATTGTGTAGAGCTAAAAAGAGGCTTCGATTAGTACCAATTAGAGAGAGCGGAAGCCCAAGCGAGTCTCAGGGAAAAATAGAAAAACAGTGAGTGCTTGAAGAAAAAACAAAAAAAAAACTTTGATCGGCGGTGCCGGTAAACCGCGACCAGCATTTATGGAAATGGGATCCGCCCGCCGGACTCTGCCCTCCCTGTATTTGTCAAAAAGTACAGGATAACGGAAACAAAATCCTGTAAAATCCTGTGCAGGATCCGATTCTGCTCCACTCTCTGGTACTAATCACTTTAATTTTCAGCATTCGGGCCATTTGGCATTTGAGCCGTAAGTACGGCATTTCTACCGTGGAATAAACAATTTCTGATGATTGGATTTGTAAAATCCTTTTTAACACTTCCATTATCCAATCTCTTAGTTTAGTGGCGTCGCTTCGCTTTTGCTCATTGCTTCGACCCGCAATTGTTGTTAAATGATTAAATAAGAGATTGTATGTCAGCAACAGTTGTGTCCTTTTAAGCTTTTTCATGCTTTCTTCATTCCATTCAGTCTTTCGATCTGCCAACATTTGTCTCTCAAAGTCGGCATTTTCCGCTCCAATTTCATGTAAAATCCGTTGTATATGAATGTCAGTTATTTTGTTTTTCAAATGACCGATCAGTGCCAAATGTGTCGTATTGTTCGACTTTATCCCGAGCATAAGTGCCGTCAAAAAAGCTACGGCAGTTTCAGCCGATAAAGCAGCAAGCGGTGACCGAAACAAGCCATTAGCCATTGATCGCAAATTGATCGGCTCCATGCTTTCTTCCAAAGTTTTTATGACCATTTCTTGTGCCTTTTCTAAGGAAAGATTCACAAAAATCGCCGTATTCTGAAAAGGAATATTTATCGACTCGGTTACCAATCATACATTTAGCTTAAGCCGTCCAGCAGTTTGTTTAGACTTATCGTATTCCCTCTAATAGAAGCATTGAAGACCATCCCCAAGGGGGGATTGGAAACAGTACCTCTAACGTTTAAATTTCGATACTTGAAATTGGAAAATTCAATTATCTAAATCCAACAACCCCCCCCCCCCCCAAAAAAAATGATTTTCATACATTGTCCCCATCGTTCGCCAAATCAGCCAAAAAGCGGCTTTTGATCGATTCAAAAGCCCCAGCAATCATTCCATCAGTGGCGGCGGTGTGCCTTTGTCTGCCGCTGCTCGTTGACGCCTCGCCACTGTTCAAAGCTGCTTCTGGAAAACAATGGCGGGCTATTACAAAAAAGAAATAAGGAATAAGGAAGCAGTTAGCCGAACTCGAACAAAACATTAATTTTAGCGGGGATTGAAAAGATAAAGCCATTATTTTAGGGGGGGGGGGGGAAATTGATGCTTATCACACAGCACCGGCGGAGCCCATGGGATAATTCCAATCAGCTCATTATTAACCGTGGTTATTTTAACCTCGGTTAAAGGGCCTCTGTTAAAAAATTGGGTGTAACCTTTACCTAGTCAATCAAATTCAATAAATTTATGATTATTCAAAAACAGTACGTCTGTTGAAGCTATCTATGAATTTATTGCTAACAATAGCGGTTAAACAATCGAAAAAAAAGTTACATTAAAAAAAACTTTAAAAAACTTGGAGTTTGGTTAATTTTAGGTGCTAACTTTTTTATAGCAATTGCTTATTCTCACCTTTATCTTGCCGTTGTACTTGTTCCCAATTCTTCTGCAGTTTTTCATTATTTGACTGTTGTAACTCTGTCCACGTTTTCTGTCGTGACGATTCAGCCAATTGTTGGGGAGATTGCCTTTGTTGTATCATCACCTGCTGCTGCTGCTGTCCTTGTTGCCATTGTTGTGGTGGTTGACCATGGCGGCTCAGCAATTGTTGCCCCGGAGGCTGTTGCGTGAAAAGTGGTTGTTCTCGTGGCATATTCAGCGGCTGTTCAAAAAAGCGGATACATGAGATTTACGGCCTCACTTAAAATCAGATATTTGCGGACCGACATTTGCGGGCCGAAACACTAAATTTGATCATTTTCGCATATGGAGTTTTCGACATGTTTTTGGATCAACGGGAAATCCGTTTCAGTTAGCCGCTCAAATTTAGAAATTTTACAAATTAGGCTTTTTTTTTGCAAAATCTTAGTTCAGTTCGTGATCAGTGATACTGATCAGCAAATTTGAGAATCCCATATAACAAATTTTTTTCTCTCGGAGTGGGGAACAAAAATAGGAAGTCCGGAACTGCAAATATCCGATTTTAGCTGATGCCGCAAATGTCGGCACACGCCACGGCTGCTCTTCAGCTTGCTCTACCAGCACTGGCAGTTGCTGTTGTTTTGCTGGTGGCGGCACAATTTGTTGCTGCTGCATTCTTTGCCGTTGCTTCTCTGTCGTCGTTGGTTTGATCACCCGTTGCTGCATGACAATCGGATGCCACAGGGTTTGTTCCGCCGGTTCAGTTGCTGCAACAAATTGCCCAATTGGTTCCGATTGCGCCCCCGGCGGCACTTCCGCCGGTTGTTGCGGCGTGAATTGTTGTTGATGGTATTGTTGGAGCAGTACTTCATGCGACTGCTGCTTGGACTGTTCAGCGGACTGCCATAGCATCAGTTATTCCAAATGCTGGTTTCTGCTTGGACTCTTCGAAATTGTGGCCTTCGAATCCGCACTTTCAGTACGCTGCTTTTTCAACATTAGCTGCCTTTCGCTTGCTTCTTTCTTATCCGGCACATTCATTTCAACATCGCCCGACACGGTGCCACTTTTATTGCGTCTCTTTGGAGTACCACCGCTGGCCGCCGTTTTGCCTCGGGCATTGCCTGTCGAATTGTCCAATCGATCGGACTGATCAGAGCCGCCCTTTTCATTGTTGCCGCCTTCCTTCTCTGTTTGTTCATTCTGTTGCTGTTCAGCTGTCGTTCTTTGAAACGGATGAAAAGCGGACTTTTCGCTACGTTTAAATGTTGCCATATTTCCTTTTAATCGATCCTTTGATGTCTCTTCTGCTGCTGAGCCCCCCCTTCCCGCCGGCGGTTCATCCATTGCCAATGTAATTGCCAAAAATGGGATAAAAAGGAGACATACATTTTTTGACTTCATCTAAAATTATATCTGATTGGTGGTATGCCATTCTTTGATGCTGACAAACTGCCATTTTCTTCTCTTTTCGCGTCTTGTTTCAATTCTGACACTACATAACCGTATTTTCTCTAATAGACGCCCCGGGGCGTCTATTTTTCGATCCCCCTCGAGGGGGGGGGCGGCGTCAATTAGAAGGGGGCGTCAAATGGAGGGGGGCGTTTATATTTCGATCCCCCTCGAAGGGGGGGGGGGTCTCAATTAGAAGAGGGCGTCAAATGGAGGGGGGCATCTAATATAGAAAATACGGTATTTTTGGCGAAGAATACGGTAGGCGCGGCGAGGAAAATTTTAAAAACGTGACATTTTAAGGGAGAAGGTAAAAATTGAAAGATTGAAGCCAAAAAAATTATAAAATAAGGCCAAAAAGCTAAAAACGTTGAGAGGAATTGACCCGGTGGTACTTTATGCAAGCCGGGAAGAAAAATCTGAATATTTTGGTGAATCTTGTTAAAATTAATTCGCTTCAAAAACATTTATTTACAAAATTATCATTCAAAATCGAAATTTTCACTGAATTCACAAAAATAAGGACATTTAAAATTTTAAGATTTGGATTTTCAAAATAAGGGCAAATCTTACAAATAAGGACAAATGGCAACCATGTTTTATGGCCTTGCAGAGCTTCAAAAGCACTTCAAAATGCGGCTATTATGTTGTTTGTACATATTATGGAGGGTGGCAATGTCAATACATATGTATACACATATATGTACAATGTAATACATATAATGTCATAAATATTGAAGATAGACGAATTTACAACGGGCTTTTAATGAATAATGAATGAATGAACAATTTTGCCAACCATTCAATCAATTGACACGCTCACAATTCGTGCATAAATGTGATTTCCAAAATATGCATTTGAAGCTTACGACGTGTAGGAGTGAGGGAGGGAGGGAGGGAGGAGAAGGTGGACGCGTTGATGAAGCTCAACGGCGCTTCGAAGGCCATGCCCGAAGAGTAAGGGTTAGGGGAAACTTGACTTGTCTAGTTTATACACCACCAATTTTTGGCCATTTTTCAAGTTTTAAAAAGGTATTTAAAGGGAGTTTTCGTGGTCGCTGATCATAAATTTGACATTATTTCGGCTATTTCCGAACCCCGGACTTGATTCGAGCAAATTTAAAATTCTTAAAGCAAATTTATAAAAACAGCATTAAATCCAGATACTGTAAAAACAAATACGACAAGACAAAAGCAGATTTCAACAAGTTTCTGTTGTGCGCCAGATTCCGTGAACCGACCCAAATCAGGAAAAGTATAAGAGTGAATTGTGTGAATTGAATTTTCTTCTTTTGGCTTGAATTCGAGTCCGGTGTTCGGAATTTATTTAACATTGTCTTTTCAAAGATGATTTATGCATACAAAAGATGAGGAGGGAAACGGACCGGAGTATGAACAAAAGAGGGATTTGTGTTATGGCAGAAATCGGAAGGAAATTAATGTTTTATCAATTAATGGCTTATACGTACAAACATATGCAATCACTCAATCCCATTAACACTTTGTTCATTCATTCATTCGACAATATCAATCAATCAATCAGTCGTTGCTTATCCATGCGCACGATTCATCGTATCAACAGCTGCATTATTGTATGGCATAACAGAATTCTGATAAACTGCTGGAGGAGGAAACCACGGCAAACTGCGACAATCGAAGATACTCTAAAAGAACCAAGAAAATGAAAATTAAATGGAGAAAGACGCATTTTGAAGCCAAAACAAAAGTGTGCTGATTTATAACAACGACGCACCGGACGAACATTTGGCTCAAATGTCAAAAGAGTGTCGATGGCACTGCGACATTGCTGACTGAGGCCCAGCCGAGAAGAGAATTTGTAGCGGCGATTTCGTTGCGCCTCCACAAGTTGTGCTGTGTTCACATCGCCACGGAAGGGCATTTTGTTAGTCAGCATAACGAAGCCAATGACACCAAAGGACCTGAAGAAAGAAAAAATTGGAAATCCCAAAAAGAATAAATGCCAACGGACCACACATCCGCTTTAAAAGGGTCGTAAACGATGCTTTGAAGGATTTCTGGCGCCTTATAAGCTTTAGTTCCACAAAAAGTTGAAGAAAGGTCTGCATCGTTACACTGAAACAGTAAATGCAAAGATCAACAATGCCAATTCAATAATATAAAAGTGGCGGCACACAACCACCTGTCGGCAAAAGCCATAGTCCGTTATTTTGAGTATTCCGGACTCAAAAATGAGGATATTCTCCAGCTTCAGGTCCCGATGCGCAATTCGGTTCTGGTGCAAATAGCTCAATCCGTTGATTAGCTGAAGCATCCATCCACGACAAGCGGCTTCCTCTAATGGTCCATGGTCTCGCACATAAGTGAGCTAAATAAATGGCTTTCGGATGGCAAATAAAAGATACAAAGTGAGCTTTTTTAAACCGACCACATCACCGCCAACAGCCAAGTCAATTATCTCGAACAGAAAGCCACTCTTCATGAAGTCCTTATACAGACGCACATGGTTGAGATGGTTTAACTCGCGCCAAATTCTGAGTTCGCGAGGTACGAACTTTTGCCGGAACCTGTCAGAGACGTTTTCCAGATCAGTGACTTTGATCGCATAATATTGGCCAGCATCGGGGTAAAAGCCTAAAAAGGGGGGAGGGAGGTTTAAAGAAAGCTCGAAACTCAAAACAATAAACTCGTGCCTTTGTATACTTTGCTGTAACGGCCACTGCCAAGTTTGAAATTCTGCGGGAATTGGAAGCCGAAACGGGTCAAAATGGTGCGAGCGGAAGAGTAAGAACGATGATGACGCTGATTGTTGTGGTGGTGGTGGTGGTGATGAGCTTGCATTGGCTTAATTGGGGCACATAAAAGCCAAAAATAAAAAGGCATGCCTTAAACTTACGCAGCAACTTTTTGTTTTGTGGACGAGTGAAGTTGAAATGGCGAAGAATGAGGGGAAAACAGTGATTGAACAATCATTTTTATATGAAAAACGGCTTTCTTTCCTTGGTCAACAACGCCTATATAAACGTGCAAAATGAACCTTTGCCTCATACATTATTCTCTTCAATTTTGGCAAAAAATTGGCGATTTGTTTATGAAAGCAAATGCGAAACATAAAGGCAAACCCCTAATAAAATTTACAGACCGCGGACGGAACCGGGAGCCGGGTCAAACGAAATCCCGGCCCTGGCCCCGGGGTTTTTTTAAATTCCGGTCTCTAATAAAATTCATTAATTAATAATTTGTTGTCTAATCACTGATCATTGTGGTGGGATATGCAGCAAAATTATGCATTTAGGAAAGCAAAAAACGCGGCGCATTTTTAAATTTAGTGGAATGTTACAAAAATCGTCAGGCTCTTTCTTAAAGTCATGTTACTCTTCACGTTTTTCATCAACTGCAACAAATATAATCAATAGGTTCGTATAATTGAGATTTTGGTTCGTGAATTGCCAATCCGTCCGGGAAAAGCTTAACAAACCCACAGAAAATTCATTTGAATTTTAATCAATTGGGTAATATTGAGTTATGTCATTTCATGCAGTATTTCGTCTGCCCGTGCACGACAACAGCACGCCGAACGTTTGCAACACGCTGACGGCACGCAATGGGAGTTCCGCGCGGGTTGGATGGCGCGCATCACATCGGCGTCGGTTGTTCTGTCCACGCGCGAGGCGGGATGCGTCGCGGACGACACAGCGGAGGACAATGCGGTCGTCAATTTTTTGCCCAGAATTACCCAGAAAATAAGGAAATCGAGAACATTAATTTTCTGTCGATAGATTTTTTTCAGAAATATTGTAGTTTAAAAATGGTTTTATTTATTGGTATATCTTTTATGTTTTAGATTTTGTGCACTGTGGTCAGCAAATACACAGAGCAATCTATGTCAGCGGATGAACTGCTTGAGGAAGTGGACGATGAGGCGGCGGGAGTTGCTGCCAGCAGCAGTACAACGAATGAAGGAGAAAAGGGCGCGGAGGAGGAGGGAGAGGCGACGGAGGAGTACAGTGAAGAGAGGCGGCAGAATGGGCAGCAAAGCGAAGTCGGCACGGATCGAAGCGCAGGGCAAGGCCCAAGCAGAAACAGCAGCAAAAGAAACAACAAAAACGGGTCGACCGCGCAACTAGCACCAGACTCAGTAAATCAAATTTTTTTTTTTGAGTTTAAAAGCAAATTTTTCCCAATTCGGGGGGAGGGGGAGAAGGGGAATTACCTCCCCCTTCCCCCTGGATACGGGCCTGATTGATCATTTTGGTGGTGTCACTTTACTTTTTCAGAATTTTGATGGCCTGGCACTTAGCGTCGATTTTCGTCAGTCTGCCTCGGCCATTGGCCGTATTCCGTCCAATTATTTTCGCAGGTAATTTAATTATTAGTTTTCGGTTACTTTTTAATTTCACTGAAACTTGGTTTTTCGTCAGAGAGCTTTCCAATGATGAGCAACAAATTGCAATTTCCCGCGTCATTGACCGTTCTCTTCGCCCGACCATTCAGCCTAACTTCCCCGGCCGAATTCATGTTCGACAGTTTTTAAATTTTAGTCTAAAAATTGGTTGCCCTCAATTCATTGACACGTTAAACAGTCTCCAAAGCCTTTTGTAAATATTTCTCTATCATTCCCTTGTGAAATTTTCAGTTTTAGGTTGTCTGTAAACCGTTGGCGTTGGACCCGGAAAGCGGTGACAGCACAATTTTGGGCATGAATGTGGCCGCCGCTGCGCTAGCGCTTTCGCCAGTGCCGTTGCGTTGTACGACGGCGGCGGTGCGCGTCGGAATTGTGGACGGAAATGTGCGCAAATATTTATTTGGGACAAAAATCTAATGCCTTTATCAACTGGCTTGCAATATATGTTTAACCTAAGGTTGTGTTGAACCCAAGCCGTGATTTGCTGAGGCGTAGTGCTATGGATTTGGTGATGGCCGGCACCAGCAATGTGGACGAGGACGGCATAGACGACTTCGACTCGGATGAGACGATGCCGATGGGAGCAACAACGACTTTGGTGGACGACGACCGACGACGGGTGTTGATGGTGGAGATGGAGGGGAAAGAGGTCGACACCGAGCAGTTCGGTGAGTGAATGATGGGGTGGACTGCTGTAGGAAGGACATTCCGTCCATTGTATTTAGTTGAGGCGGTCCACAAAGGCTTTGGCGCCATTCAAAAAACGCATTTGGCCATTCAGCGATTGTCCAAGGCGATGGGGAAACGAAAATACGAGGTAAGCGAGCGAATGCAATTTTATCTCTTTGTCTTATAATCATAATTACAATATAATTTAAACTTTTCCTCCATTTTCTGTCAGTTTTTTGACCCCACACTCACCGATGCTTCGTTGGCCGAACTTACTGAACGGTGCGATGTGTGCCAGGGTGCGTTGGAGGCCATTTTCACCGATTTCAGTCACGACAAAATGTCCCGAGGCGAAGCGATGGACGAAGTGAGTGACTGACTGTCTGCCAGAAAAGCATTGCCACCTGCCATCATAAAACATAGCCACCTGTGCTATAAATTCCGTGCCACAAATGTTCCTTACCATGATTTTATTCGTATAAAGTTTCTGATTAAGTGTTAAATAATTTATTTTTCACACTTCCCTTAGGTGTTCGAAGGTTGGCGTCTATTGATGAATGGCCAGGCCCCCCAATACAGCCAAGCGCAGCTCAAAGCCGCGTTCAGTCAGCTGGTAATTTATTTTGTCATGTGGTTATTTCTGGAGACTGTTTATTGTCTTTATTTCCGAATTTTGAAAAAAGTATTGGAGTAAAAATGCCCTAATTACAGGGCAAAAAAGTGCATCGACAGCTTGTACATGAGACGGGCCAACGTATCGACGGACGCGCATTGGACGAATTCCGTCCCATTGAATGTCGCGTGAATTTGTATAGAAAATTGCACGGTTCGGCACTGTTTCAGCGTGGCCAATCGCAGGTTTTTTTCCCGAGTTGTCGGTAAAAGATGGGATAAGGGCGGGCCCGGAAACGATCTGTTCGGATGGGTTGACCACCTCAACAGTATTTCTCTCTCTCTCTCTCTCTCTCTCTCTCTCTCATTTGTTGTTTATTGGTTTATTTTCAGACATCTTTTGATCTCTTTAGGTGCTTTCTACGGTGACTTTCGACTCGCTTCAGTCAGCTTTCCATCCGGACGCAATTGCCGTACTTTATTATTGCAATAATAAATCATTTTCATGTCAAGCCACACATTTTTTATTTATTTTTTGTAGCAATTGCTTGGCGCTCAACGCAAAAAGACATTTATGTTGCACTACGAATTTCCGCAATTTGCAACAAACGAATTCGAACTAAGAGGTGCAAAACATGACAATTTTAAAATTATTACAAATTTTTAATGGTGTTTTAGGTAGTTCTGCAAATCGGCGCGAAATTGGGCATGGACTCTTGGCGGAAAAGGCACTTCGCCAAGTGATGCCCGAACAATTTCCCTACACCGTTCGGCTGGCGTGTCAGGTCTCAAATGGGGACGGCTGGGGCATTTCAGTGCCACCAATTGATCGAATGTTGCCTCTCAATCGATGCGCCCTTCTTTTCAGGTTCTCGAGTCCAACGGCTCCACCTCAATGGCATCCGTTTGTGCCGGTTCTTTGGCACTTTTTGACGCCGGAGTTCCCCTTCTCGCAAACCATGTGTTAAGTACAATGCATGCAAAAATGGAATTGATGTTTCTTCCAAGAAAAACTAAATTATATATTTTTTAGGCTGGCCTAGCGATGGGACTTTTGACGGACGGAGAGGGCAAACGGTGAACAATTAACCATTTTTAATATCACAAGAACGATAGCTTTCGAACTACAAAATATTTTGTCATTATTTTTGAAATTCCGCTTTATCATTTTCGTGTTGCGACATTTGCGGCCCAGACATTTGCGGCCCAGACATTTGCGGCCAATACATTTGCGGCCCTAGCCAAAATCGGACATTTGCGGTCCGACTTTTGCGCCCAGACATTTGCGGCCAAGACATTTGCGGCCAATTTTGTTAAGGA
>JAKKIK010001833.1:0-13977 GCA_024500135.1 Heterodera carotae | reverse complement strand
GGTTTTGTTTGTTTGCCCATAAAAAAAAATAAAATTATCCTTTAATTCCAATTGCCCGAACCCCCCCCCCCCCTCCCCCCCCCCCCCCCCCCGAATCGTCCCCCCCCCAACGGCTACCAGACCTAAGTTCGAACGGTATAAATGTAGAACCAAACAAAAAAATATCGAAAATATGAATGCTTGACGGGTTCAGAAGTAGAATAGAACCAAAATTGGTCGAATTTTGAATGGAATAAAGGAATGTTCAAGTGTCGAAGTGTCTAACAATTCTTTAAGTTTTTATAGACACTAACTCTTTATAACAGTTTTCAATCGCTAAGCTAATGCTTAAGTATACCTTAAGCTAAATAAGGCGCTTCGCTTGCGCAAATATTGTTCGAATCGGTCGAGATTAAAAAAAATTACAAATTTTTTCGACATTCGAACAATCTGACTTTTTGTTTTCCTAGACATACACACAGTGTTCGGTATCACACAAAAGGCAGTTTGTACAAAGGGCTTGTACAAATAATTTAAAACGTATCCAAAATGAGATTTCAGCTGTGATTTCAGATTTCTTTAAAACATATTAACATAATCAGATAAAAGCAGCAAAAATTTCCTGAACTAAGACAATCACTGGTTAAAAAATAAGAAAAATTTAAAAAAAGTTTTGGGGCTAATCTTGTTTTTTGTTCAACAGAAACAGCATTTGAAACATGTTTCTCGCTGGCAACAACTTTATGAGCAATTTGGGGACTTTAAAACAAAAAATAAAAGGTGTTCTACGGTGCCGATAGGCGCCGCCGGAGAAAATTTTGAAATAAGTGACCAAACTAAGGCCAAAGAGCCGAAGGCCTCTTTTAGATTGAACAAATGCGTCAGTTTATAAGCAAAAATGAGACTTGATCTTTTATTGGAGTAATAAATCATATACCTATAAATATGTAGAAGGAATGGTTTTTTTAATAATAATAAAAACAATTGCTTTTTTATGCTGAAGTCTCGTTTTGGATATGTTTTAAATTATTTGTACGAACTGCCAAAGTTCAATATTGTACGAAATGCCCTTTGTACGAACTACCATGACACCGTCGAAATTACCGGTGACCGCTGCGCCAATGTTTTATCAACTCAGTTAAAAAGTGACGATGTGTAAACTGCGTATTTTTTCAGCGAACCCCGGATACGGATTCGAACAAAGTTGAAAGCTTAAAAATATTTTCCTGGTGTTTTCAGGGTCGCTTTACGAATGATATACCCATTTGAGCGAATTAAGAACTAAAAAAACGGGTTTATCATTAGGGCTGCTAAGAATGAAAAAGGGCACCAAATGTCAAAAAAAGGCATGAAAGGGCCTAAATTGTGGGCACGAAATTGTTAAAAAGGCAGAAAAGAGTATTATAAAGTATCAGAAAAAGCATAAATCTGACATAACTTTGTTAGATTTTTCGACACTCATATTTCCAAAAAAAAAAGAAAAAGATTTTAATGCAACTTCAGGTAGTTGTGTTCTAAAAATGGCGAGAAAAACATGGACACAGGGCCGTTCATTCTTTACATCGAGGAAAACTACTCAGCAGGCCTGAAGGTAAAGATCAAAGTTTTTTCAAACTTTACCACCAAATAGCGACTTTTTCCCGGGGCATTTCTATCGCGCGAGTATTTGATTGAAGTTACTGAATTTTCAACCAATTTTTAGTCGGGTTTTAGGTTAGTACATCACTCCCTCAGAAATTTTTAAATTTCTTGGGTTCTCAAGGTTACTCTGATCACGAATAAGGTGTTTGTTTTCACAAAAGATAACCGACCATAGATTTGATTGACAAATGCCTGTGATTTTATCTGAAATATTAAATGATAATGTAATGGGTCAGAAGGGACCTTTAAGGCATTCTTGTTGCGCAAAATCTCATCAAAATCATCATTATTATTTGATTGTGAAAATTGGAAAAAAAATTCTTGTCGTTTCGATCGCCAATATAACACTCACTGGGCTGGGAAAGACTCATTTTCCGTTCCCTCTCAACCTCCTTTACAGGTTGCCGCGGGTCGACAAAAATTCGGGTCAGTTCGACCGAAGAACGTTCGGGTCGGGCTTCGTGTCGCCAAAATTTACTTTCTGCTTTTTCACAAAAAATTGGTCCCGATCCGTTTTTGTGAAAAGTCCCGGTCCCGTTGAACCCTAAAATAAAGGAATGCTCAAGCTCCAAATATCCAACAATTTTTTGTGTTTTTTTCTTGTTTTTTACCGTGTTTAATTGCTAAGCTTTTTCTTAGCATACCTGAAGCTAAGCAGGCGCTTAGATTGGTGCCATTTTTGTTCGAACTGGACGAGATTAAAGAAAGTTAGAAATTTTTCAACATTCGAGCATTTTGACATTTTGGTTTCCTTATAAGAATCAATAAAAATTGATGATTCAAAAAGTTTCCCATTTCCTCACTTCCTCTCCACAAATTATAATCAGCATTCTTACGAGTGTATATTTTCCGGGTCGGGTTTGCAGAACAAACTCGGGTCGGGTTTCGGGTCGCCAAAAGGACCATGTATCGTGTTTCACGTAACCCGCGGCAACCCTGATCCATTGTCCCAACCGATAAATCAACTAAAAATTAGCCAAAAAAGCCGTACGTACGAATCTCTCTAATCCCGCTCTACTCCAACAAATTGAAGATATTTTGCTCATTTTGTGAAAACGTAATCAGTGACCCTGAGAATACCAACTACGGATTTTACATTTTTCTGAGGGGGTGTAACAAAAAAGGAATACTAATTCGGCGCCATCTTATTTTCTTTGTCCTACTTTTTTATATATTTGTTTCATCCAAAATCTCTGCATGTATGTTGGAGCTACTAATATATATTACATTGTTCCTTTAAAGAAGATCCGGATTTTATATTTTTCAACACCCATTGAGGGGGTGTCTTAAATTGGAGAGGCTCTTAAAATGAAGGGGGTCCTTTAATTTTAATTCAAAAAGAATTTGAATTGTAAGATTCCAATGCAAGATCATTCAATTCAATTTCTTCAATCTCGCATTGGTAGGACACTTAAAACAAGGAAATTAATTGTGCCATAACTTTTTGGTCTTCCTTCGTTTGCTTTGCAAAACCGACGTGACTACCTATATCCCCCCCCCCCCGTCCTCCGCTGATCGTTTACTCAACGATTCTTCTGCTAAGTCAAAAAGTTCGAACCCCGAATTCGAAGAACATGCTAAAGCTTAAAAGTATTTTTCAAGCGGTTTTCAAGGTCGCTGAGCACGAACCTGTTGTTTTTTTTGACATCCGCTTACATATATCGAAAATAGTAAAATTTTGTTAATTATTTTTCAAATTAACGATTTCATGCGTCCCCGGCTCGTACTGTTTTACACAAGAGTGCAGACAGTGAGTGGTTAGACAGCCTATATTTACAACAGAGGACGCAGCACGAGTCGGGGTTGAACGAGTTCGACCAGTACATGTTGGGTGTCGTTCCATTTCATAGCAGCAGATGTCAAATAAACACAAATTAGGGGAACAATGCCCGTTAAAAGTTTCCCCAAATTCTAATTCGTGCTTGGGGTTCGAGATTATGTAAACTTTGTGAGATAAGAGCTCAGCGAACTTGAAAACACCCGGAAAATTGCTTTTTATGATTTAAAAGATAGTTCGAATTCGGGTTTGCGATACGATCAGAAGTTATGCAAACTAACCGAATCGTCTTCTTGGCAAATTTGGTATCCTTCCGCTTTCGATGAGATCGATCTAAACCTGTTTGAACCCGACCCAATTCTGTTTGAACACTGGCCAACTGAGTCCCTAATTTTGGCCTTTTTTCAGAAATTTCATTGCAAAAATGCAATAAAATCTAAAATTGCATGCCTAAAAATTGAATTGCTTAAAAAAGAAAAATTTAAAGGAAAATTGAACATTTTCTTAAGTAATTTCAATAAACTTCAATAATTCCCCTCTAGCAATTTGTCCTAGTGGTCTTTGCTGCCGACAACAGAATTTATATCTTAGGTTCTAATCCTTTCCATGTTACTGATTTTTTATTGGTCATTTTCGCCTAAATTTCCTCGAATTTATCCTATTGTCGGCGAATCAATAAAGACTGAGACTTGATTATATTAAATTAAACCCATTCCTTAGTTGGCCAGTACCTCAAACGGCATCGCAAAGAGTTAAAACTGATTCAAAGACGAATCGATTTATTTTATTAAAATGTTTTTTACCCGAGTGTGATTCTAAAACAATTTTTTAATCGTTTTTTTCTTTAATTTAAATATATTTTTAAGTATTTGCACTACTTTGAAACTTTCTCTCACGATCCATATCATATCACAATTAACATTACTTTAACACCCAAAAGGATGCCGATTATTTTAGCTTTCATGGAGGGTTGCCTACCGAGAGGCCAAAGCTCTATTCGAGGCCGACTTTTCGGGCGACCAATTTTTTGTGGAAAACAACATCTCGATCCGCGAAGATCCAACGCCTGATCTGGCAACCGGCTCCTCCAGCGCGCTTGCCGTAGTCGCCGCCGTCTACAGCTTGGCGGCTAGTCGTCTGGTACGCTCCGACACGGCCATATGCGGCATGGTCGTTACCGGAGGAGGAGTTCGTGGAGTCGGCGGTCTACATCACAAACTGCTAGCGGCACATGCCGCAGGCCTCGACCACGTCGTACTGCCACAGGAGAACGCCCAAGATGTCGACTTATTGGACATCAATCCAGAGCTGCTGGGGCTGCGCATCACCTATATAAGTTCAACTACCCAATTGGTGGAAGCGGTGATGGCCCCTTTTGCTGTTTGAGGTAAAAATAGAGGTTTTTATGGTATGGATTAAAGATCAGCCGATACCTTATTTTTCGATATGTATTAGTGCCGAGAAGAAACGGTTTAAAGCCGGTCCCCCCGGTCTTCGCTTAGAGCGGTTTTTTGGTTATAAATGTGCCAGAAAATCAACTAGGTCAGTGTTCTGTCTCTGACTTTCAATGCGGACACTAATTGACAGCGTGCCGTTATGGAGATACATAATGCCAGAATATGGATATAAGTTGGCTTACTCTTAAATGATTTTGAAATTAAGGGAAGATGATTGGAAACTATTTGCTATTTTAATTATATATATGTACAAAGTACCTGGCAGGGAGGGGATATGCCGGATTTCCTGACCTTTAGTGTCAGGAATTTTGGTTCCATATTACGGACCTTTTGCCTCGTAAAATTTATAAAAAAGAAAAAATCAAATGACCTCATTTGAAAAAGCCAAGTTTGAGAAAGTTTAAGTATTGATTAGAAAAAATCCTACAGAGGAAAAGCTTAGCGATTGAACGCATCTCAGAAAAGCAATGTCAAAACCAAAAAACGGCCATTTTTTTGGATTTTTTCGGTTCCTGGCTTTTCGCCATAAATTTAATCCACCCTAGAAGCTTTTATGTTCATCTTAGGCTTTTTCTAAATACGGGGAAAAATATGCATTTCCATAAACTCATGAAAAACTTACTTTAAAGCAACGCGCTGTTCTCCGTTGGACATTTGGATGGGTAATTGCGAATAGACCGTATGGATACGTTGGATGAAATATGCGGTATTTTGTATTTGTATCTAAACCGTTTGGCCTTCAAACGGGTAGTCGGAGGGAGAAACCATTTGGATGGGTGGGCAGGGATGTAAACAGAGGGGTTACACGGGCTTGAAGCTTCCCCAAGTCCAAAAATTCCTTTACAAAAATTGCACCCTTAAAAAACGCCCTCCCACACCCAGACCCAAAAGATAATTTAACGTTTTACACGACCATAGTAAAATACACGGTCAGGGTCTTTTTGGTGTGGTCATAAGAAAGTTTAGTGGTATAACCTTTTTAAAGTCAACCAAATTGAAAAACTTAAAAAATAAAGCTCAATGTTGTAGAAACGATTAAAAAGCAAATAAAAGCGATTAAGCAAATCATAAAAAAGTGACAAAAAGCCTAATTCTTTGGAAATTTTCAAAAGTTAAACGAAAGTTTTTCATAGTTTCAGTTCATATTTATTTCAGAATAATTTCAATTTGAAGTTTGGTTGACATTATTTTGAATTTTATTTAATAAACTATTGGAAAATTTACGGTCATTTATTTTTTATGGGTTGTGTCAACACTTTATGGTCGGGTAATATCACCAAAGGCGCCATCACCGCATTTTTATCAATTAATTAGTCGAATTCAGGAAGGTGGTGCGTAGTTGCAGCAGTTATGTAGTGTTGGCCAATAATGCGACATTTGTGGTGGAGCCCGCCGACTCCAAGAACTCCTCCGGTTACAACCATTCAGCATCAAAAGTTGCTAATTTATGACTTAATTACAATCAATTTTGTCCGGGCTTGATTGTCTATATTTTCTTTCTTTTTTTATAATGTTATATACATTTTAATAATATAATTTTTTTTATATATTTCTCTTTTCGTTTCATTAAACACAACCAATACTCTTAATTTTAAATTACTTATTGTTTGTTTAGTTAATTCACACTTACAAAAAAAATATTTGGTTATTGCTTTTATAAACCCTAATGATGGTTGGCATTACTGCACTTGAATGTCCGATTTATTAATAAAACTTTGACCTTTTGCCTCTCTCTTTGTTTTCTTTTTATACATTTTTAGAATAGTATATTATTTTGATAATTGTAAAAATAATTATAATTAGATATGAACCTTTTATTTTTTGGGTGTGTAAATTAGAGAAATCTAACCGCTTAATTTTTGCTTGTTGATTTATATAAAATTTTTGAAGTTAAGTGACATTTAAATTGTTTTGATTTTCTCATAATTTGTTGTGGAGCTAATGTTTGTGCGATTGTACTAAACAACTTTTGATTAATTGTCAGAGATATTGCACTTTGTTTATGCCACGTAACTGTTGTATGACAATTCATTTTTTTATGCACTTATTGCGATAAACTTGTCCTCGCCCGCGCCACCTTGTTCTTCTCTTACGCGATAAACCTCAAATTGTTCTTTTGGACATTTTCAATTAGATGTGTACATATGTTTAAGTCTAAGTCGAAATTAAAGTAATTTTTTTAGCTTTTTAAATTTAAAATAGTGATAGTTGAAAAAAATCATATCAAAAGATTCTTGCCCCCGAAGGGTCTGGACTTAATTATGCTTTGTTTATTATAAAAAATTATCAATCATTAATTTAAATTATTTTCAGTATTTTGCTTTTCATTACATATTAAAATAATTAATATGAAAAAATTATGATTTAGGCTGCGATAATTTTCGATTTTATGAAAAGGTTGAAGATTTCATTTTTGTTTGTATGAACATTAAGACAATTTTGGAAACTTAGTTTGGAGTTTTAACACCGCATTTGTTCAGTCAAATGACGCAATTTGCAATGATTTGATAATATATTATAGTATGTATTTATAACTATTTGTAAAAAGAATATTTTAATTGGTTTTTCATAATAATGAAAGCGCGTTACGCTTTATTAGTTTTTTATGTATGTAAATAGCATTGATGTTGATGCAATCTTTCGAAGCTATTTTTTCAAATTTCTGTGTTTCTTTTGCTTCGCCGAAATTCATTTATTTTTATTCGATTTTTCACAAATATTTTGCATAATTTTTTTTTTGTTTTCTTTTTTGTTCTACAGTTTCACAATATTTAGAGAGCATCAACATCTTGCTGGAGCCTCAATTGGTTTGTAATAAAGTTAAGAATTTAAATAAAGTTTTAAGGTTTAGAATTTAAATAAAGTTTTTTTCTTTGCTTAAATAAGCTTCCATTATTATTCGCACCTTTTTCAGAATTTAATATTTTAATTTTAATTCTTATATTCATTTTCTATTTTATATTAAGTTTTATTAAAACTTTAAGAAAAAGACAAGTCTTTTTTGCCATATATTATAATATTTTTTACTGTTTAAGTAGAATATCGTTTCCTTTTTAATTTAAATAGTAAGTTTTCTTTAAGCGGATTGTCTTGGCAATTTAAAGTTTTTAAATGCTCAATTTCCTTTGTCGTTTGAATTAATTTTATCACTTATATAGCTGTTTAATCTTATTATACAAGTTATTTTTTTAATAATTGTTATCTCTATAGGTATAATATATGAATTAAATTAATATTTATTTCAAAAGTTTTATTCTTTATTATCAAAAAAATTTGTGATAATTAATTGATTATTTTTTTGTCTAATAATTGTTTTCCTTGTGCCGGATAATTTATATTCAAGGCTCCACACAGCCACAACTTCCTCTTTCTCACTCGTTTAGTTTTTTTTAATCATTTGAATTAATTGATTTTCTGCACTTATTCCTATGTATTTGTGTATAAATCTTTTTGTTAAGGAAAAGTTTATTTAATAGTGATTAATAAATTATATCACATTTTGGCGCTAACTTTGCAATAGGCTTACCTCCTCAACTGATAGTTTACCCAGACAATATTTGTTGTATAAAACGTGCTGCAGCCTGAAGAGCCTTCGCTGGAAGTGGATTAAACCTTTTGACATTGACTTGTCGTTCGTTGGCATAAGTATTATTTTGGCTTTTCGTGTTTTTCTATTAAATCACTTTTATTTTGAAAAATATTTATTATTTAAATCAATGACTCTTTCCTTTCTTTTTCTTTAAAACAATATAATAACTGAATTTTTGTGTGTTTTTATCTTGCAGTTTTTTTTTGTTCTTAAAATAACTTGTTAGCCTGGGGCGTGAAGATTGTCTTGCATGATAACAACTACCATTTCACTAGTACAAATACTTTGCGAATTTAGCGTTGTCGCTGTCTAGTTCTGTCGATAGCTTTCCTTGTGCCGCCAAAATCGAATTTTAGTTTCGTCATTTGACTGCGCTTTGAAGTGCGATTTGGAATTAAAAAATCATTTTATAAATTATTCATTAGTTTAGTTGTCGATTTGCAGTTTAAATATGCTTCAAAAGAATGCCATCAGCCACTTTTTAAGACCATCGTTTGTAAACAATGGTTGCAAGACGTGCCGAATTTTTATTTGTGACCAATTTCTTTTTTTTTGTATATATTTTTTTATTATTATAAGCAAGTTCAATAATATATTTTCATTGCCCTTTTTAAATATTTATCTTTTTTATTGGCACTTAGGTTAAGTTCATTTAATTACATTTCGTATTTGTTCATTATTTATTGAACGCTAAGCGCCATCTATTTTTTGTTTTTAAAAATTAAAGCGCGCAATTGCGCCTCATTATAGAACGTGGCGCCCTCATATTCGCCATTCCGATCAGGCACTCTAATTTCAGATTATTTTAATTAATCAATTTATGTTTTGATTGCAATGTATTATCAACAAAAAATTGTATTTAATTAATTGCGGTTATGGGGCATCAGTTATATAATTTACTTTAGGAGGCAATTTCATTTTTGTACCCTGTTTTTTTATTTGCCCAATCATTAATACTTGGACTTATAATAATTTTGTTATTATTTATATAAATTATTTTTTCAATTAACAAATCTTTTAATTAAGTTTATCATGGCTTATGAATAGATTTGCTATTTGTATAAATAGTATAATTAATTGAATTTCCGTTGGTTTATCTAACACTTTATTTTTCATTACTTTTGAGTTTGTCAGATGCTCGTCTCTTGTTCTATGTGCGTTACTTTCGATTCTCGACGCTCCAATAACATATCTATTAGATCCGTATTTTTTATAGTCAACATTAAATGCCAAATATAATTTTTAATTTTGTTATATAAAAAAGCAAAAGAATTATTTTTCTAATCACTTCGTTAATCGGTCTGCTGCCAGGTTAAAATTATTGCATTAATTTGTTACATTTATATTTTGTGTTTTTAAATTTTAGTTCAAGAATACATAGACTGACTGATTAGGTAAAAATTTTTCTATTGGCATTGTTAAGCAGATTTTTTTTTTAAAGTTAAGAATTATCGGACGGGCACTAATTTGGATTGTTTTTGAAATTACACCTAAGTATAATATTTGAAACGAATGAGTTTTTTAATGCCATTTGTCGCCTGCATTTGAATTAATCGCAATTTTAGCCATTCATTAATTTGGAGCTAGATTGTATTCTCGAATATTTTAACCATTTTAATTTAAAACCGGCCAATAATAATAATTTATATCCGTAAATCTATTTAAATCGTTTTTTTGTAAATGGCATTGCTGTTGCTTCATTCTCTCAATTCGCAGTTGGGCGCTTTTCATTCTGTTAAAGATATTTTATCTGTAAACTTTTAATTAGTAATTATGTAAAAATTCTTATTATTTTTAATATATTTTAAATAGGTTAATTTCTCATTGGCATTACCTGTAATTGATGCTTGTAAGCAATTTTCAGATATTTATTAAGGCCTAACAATTGATTTCATTTACGTTGATGCCAGGATGTTTTTCGTACTCAATAAAATTTTTGAATTTTTGGGTTATTTTTTAATCAATTATATTTGATATTTTTTAAGTTTTCTATTATTATATTCTTATTGACCACATCAGCAAGAAATTGTCATCATTTTTTGTTAAGGTTTAAGCTAAGCCTTTAAATCTTGGAACAATATGATTAAATTTAAGTGCTAGTATTTGTTCATTTCTTAATTACCAAATATTTGGAGCCGTTAAGTAAATTAAAACATTAATTATCTTCTAGTACAGGCCAGGGATGGTGCCGGATTCCGGATTGCGGAATCCCGGACGGACTTTTTGGGGTCCGGAATTCCGGATTCCGGACTTTTTTCGAAAATTCCGATCTTTTCCGGAATTATTTAATAGTACACCGGGGGTACTATTAGAGGAAATATAGAATTTTTCCAAAAGGTGGAATTTTAAGCGATTTTTGACTGAATATTGACCAAAAACTGCATTTTTAGTACAATTATTGATAAAAAAATGCTTAAAAAAGTCCTTTGATCTAATAAATACGAATATATAATTTTAAAAAACAATAGACAAAAAATTAACATTTTAAAAAAGTAAGGCAAATTTGTGAAATTTTTAAGAATTATCGATTTTATTGATTGAAAAAAATTCCGGATTTCGGATTCCGGATTTTCCGGAATTCCGGACCTTTTGGGGTCCGGAATTCCGGATTCCAGACTTTTTTTGGGGGGGGGTCCGGAATTCCGGATTCCGGACTTTCATTTTTGGCATGCGGCACCATCCCTGGTACAGGCACTAAAACATTTATTTAAACATATTTTATAATATTTCATATTTGAAATGAATCCAATTGTTTTTTTTTAATATTGTATTCAAAATTATAATTTCGCAAGCTGATCGATTGTACGTAGGAGTTCGCCATTTATTGTCCTAAATTCTGGTCTACCTTACTCCAACCAAACGGTGCAGCTCCAACAAAATTTACATTTAAGTTCTTAACTTTATGAAAAGTTCCTAAATTAAATTATTTTAATTTTTCTGTGGTCAATTATAATAAATAAATGTATTTTTTTAGACGCATTAAAATTTTACTTCTTCCTTTCCATTGGTAAATTTGCTTATTTTGTTGTCATATATGGCTACGTTTTTTATGACATTAAATCTTTTTAATTTTAACATAATTTAGCTTTTTAATTTTAACATAATTTAGGACAAATTTTTATTGTAAATAATTTAATTTCATAATGTTTGTTTTTTAATTTCTCGTGATGATGTGGATTGTTTGTTAGATGAAATTCGATGTCATTGTAGTCGCATAAATTCGTCGATTATCTCTAAACTCCAATCTTGTTGATTTGCAATTATTTAAAAGATCAAATTTATTAAGAGCGCAATTTTTTTGAATCAGCAAAAGGTTATTACATAATTTAAAAGATTTTAATACACATTTATTCATTATTAATTTTAGTTTTGTTCTAGCACATTGAATAACAATTAATTTATTAAAAACTTTTTTAATGATTGATATATTCAAATGACCCTCTTCATTTCATAATAATTTGTTTTGTTTTTTGGCTGATTAGAACTTAGGAATGTTTCGCAATTTTGTTATTATTTTTGCAAATTATTTCAAGACTAATTAAAAACTAATACGACCTCTTGACCTCATCATAGTCATTTTTCCTTTCTTGTGACAAGCTCGCCCTTTTTTGGCCTCATTTGCCAATTTGTAATATTTCTTTTTCTCGCAATAAAGTGATTTTCTTTGATTTTTGTGATATGAATTATTTAAAAATTAGTTCGATTTTTTCTTTATCTTGAAATGTAAATTATAAATTATCTATTGAATAAAGTGTAATCTTTGCAGTAAAAAATAAATCATTTTTATTAATGTCTGAAAATAAATATTGTTGTTATATGTAAATTTTTTTTTATTGGTTGGTATTTAATATTTAACATATGTTCTTTGATTTATTGCACATCCTCAAAGATTTTTAGTCTCTATTAAGCTCTAGATTTTATGGCCTTCAGTTTCGTGAAAAGAATTAGTTCATTTTCTTTAATTTTTTCAATTTATTTTCAATTTATTTTCAATATTGTTTTTTAATTTGTTTATATACAGTTGTGCCTGCCAACGGGCCATTAATTGTTGAAAGATATAAATGTTATTTAATGGTTTTTTATTGAATTTAAATAACGATTTAAATCGGCAAATGCTTAGTTATTAGTTGCTTGAGCGCTGATGTTACGATTGATTCTGTTGTTCTTTCTATAAATCAAGCAAGAAGAGTCGTGTTATAATGTCACAGTGGACGAAAGTGAAGTTTAGTCGCTTTAGATTAATGTTTACATCGTTCTTATTATATTCATAGACCATGCTGAAATATTAAATTCCGCTTCCATTCTTTTGTTTATTAATCTAATTATTTTTTCATTTTATAATTAAAAAATGTTCACATTTCAAACTTCGCTTGTTTCCACTCCATTCCTTTGTTTATTATCTTTAATAATCTTTTTATCTTTTTGTTTCATATTTATTCAAATTTTTCATTTATTAGCTCATAATGTATTTTGCAAAATTTTTTATCTTAATTATCTTTTAAAATATATCAATAAAATTTTGAGATGAAATAAAAGCTGAACACACAACCGTTGGTTTGGTTTTAATAATTTCAATTATGGATAGTTTATATTTTTGGCTCTGCATTTTTTTTGTTATATTTAAAATTGTGTCAACAAAAAAATGTTTTTCGCTTTTCCCGTTTCGTAAACTTTTGTTCTTTTTGTACCAATTATTTTGGAATTCAAGTCCAACTATATTTTATAATTGACCGTAGTGAATTTATTTGGTTATTTTATCATATTTTTGTCACCTAAAAGACATAACATTTTACACTCATTATTTACGGATGGGTGATTTTTTAAAGATTATCTTTATAATGTCAATATTTATTTATTTTTGTTTTTTAATTTTACACTGTTTCTCTTCTCTCACGCATAATACGCTGTAATTCGTTCATATACTTTTTGAGCATTTTAACCACGGACATACAATAGATGAAAACGCCGGGCTCATCTCCGTTTGCAGGCTCAACTATAATTAGATAATTGACCGGCATGAATTTATTTTAATTTATTTTGTTACTTTACTCTTTTACCTCATTATTTACAGGTGATTTTTTTAAGTATATTATCTCTGTAATATCTGTATTTTTTTATTATTAATTATTTAGTAGACAAATAGGTAGATACATCCAATTCACTATCGCAAAATTTGGTTTTTTTTAAATCAAATTATAAAAATTTTTTGTGAATCTTCCTTTTTAAAACTGACGTATGTTTTGAACAAGCTTTATTAAATTTATTTATTTGCCTTTATGTTTTAAATATTTAAATAATATAATAACAGTTTTTATGATAATATTTTGTATTGTTGTGACTAGGGTTGGACACGGTCGGTTAACCGAACCGAAACCGAAACCGAAAACCGGGTCTTTTGGGCTAAAAACCGAAACCGAAAACCGGGGGTCGGAAAACCGGCCGGTTTCGGTTTGAAAATTACACCCCTAAAGATGAGATTTTCTGAGTAACATGAGAACACAATTTGAGAAGAAGGAATGGGAAACATATTGAAT
>JAKKIK010001832.1:0-13983 GCA_024500135.1 Heterodera carotae | reverse complement strand
TCGAAAATTGTTAGGAGAAAATGCTATTTTTGGGCTTCTCTCATCATAACTAAGCCGCAAAAAAAATAGGTAAAAACCTAAAAATCCTAGCCCTAATAATGTAAGACTTTAGCACGAAGGCAGAATCAAACGATTATTTTTTTGTGATGCACTGAATATGATAGGAGATATTCCTGAAAGAAACGCATGTTAAATTATATTCTAAAATAAAATTAAGCGTTTTTTAAATTAAAACAATATAAAACTGAAGTTAATTTTAATAAGATATCTGAATAATATGTCTAATCAAAAACCAAATAAAACAATTTAAAAGTTTGGTAAATAAATTTTAATCTTCAAATGTACAATAGCAAAACTCGAGCACACAGATCGAATAAGCGAGAAGACTGAATATAAAAATTATTTACGTTTTTATTCGGATCTTTAATTTTTATCCACAAATTTTAGAACCAATAAATGTATCAAAAAACTTAATCATCAAACAATTTTAAATCATAAAATAATTTAAAAAATAGAAATTTTAAATTTTTAAATAATATTAAGATCAAAAAGTGCGAAGGAATTATCCATGGGAAGTTTGGTGAGCCACCAAAAGGCACAAGCGTGTGGACATGCTTATTCTATCTGGTGTCATTTACGAAAGATTAAAAAAGGGGTATATTCATTTTAAGCAAGCATGACAAAGCTATGGAAGTAATGGATGTTCTCGTGTAAACTAACATTACAATTAATTTTAATATAATCAATCTAAATATAACCAAAACAGAAAAGTTTCAAATCAAAGAAATAAATAATATATAGAAAAAAATTAAAGTTTAAAAATTCTATTTTCTATTATATAAATTATTTATAGACAATAAGAACAATAAATTTTGCCGTACCTAAAGTGTGGTTGAACAGAAAAAAAAGTATTGTATTCTTACCACTTTTACAAAGTTTACGATCATTAAGAAAATTTATGGCATTTAAATAAATCAATATTCTAAAAGATTAAGAAACTCATTATCTAATTAGGAAATGTGTAATTTTTAATATATGTAAAATAATGCAAAATAAATAAACCGTTAAATATCTAAAATATTTTAAGATATCAAAATATTATTATTAATAAAGAAAATGCTCGTTACGAATTGGAAAGTTTATTTAATTCTCCTATAAGTTTTAAGGCGCATTTTGCAAGACAAGAGATTAATTACACTTAAAAGAAAAAATGCTACAATCAAAAGTATAAATATTAAAATATCATGTTGTACAAATTCATTATTCTCAACAAAACAAATTTTAAAAACCCCTAAATATTGGTGCACACGGAATGCGCGAGTCACAGGAATATAACCAATTGCTTCAATAAATTAATAAACTTAGGCTTCAACGCTGGCAATGGAAAAAAGTTCTCAAAATGATTACTACAATAAATGACACCTTAATCAAAGTTCTAATGAAAATAAATTAATTTATACCTCTTCGGTGACGGCGCACGATTACCAACTTTTGTGGGGCTTCGCGAATGTTACATTAATTTTGGTTCAAAAATTTCAAAGTTTAACGGCGGTTACACAAGACACCGAAATAGGCATTAAAAATATTCAGGCACTAATTTTTTTTCAAGACTTTCTAAACATAAATTTTTAAATCAACAAAAATTCTTGTAAATCAAAAGATGTTTTAATCTAAAAAAATAATTTTCAAAAAATAAATTTATGGCAAAAAGTACGACAGCAGAAATTTCAAACGGTATGAATCACTAAAAGACGGGACAGTGTAACAACAATGGCGTTGGTAAGAACATCTGACAAGGACAGGTCTTCAAATAGATATCAGCTTCTGAAATTTAATTATAATAGAATAAACGTATATTCAACCTCATGAAAATTATTTTAAATCCAAAACCAATAAAAAAATAACAATAAAAATCTGAATGCTCAAATGAAAAGATTTTTAAACTAATACATACTTAAAGATTTTCGAAAGTTATATAATAATAATGGAATTATTAATTCATAGAACATTATTATTTTTCACTCCAACTGGCAACTGGTGATGAAATAGAACATATGAAATTGTAATCATGTTAATTTGGCTACAAAGGTCACTATTTCGGATCCCTAATGAAAATAAATATTCTTAGGGGGAAGAACAATGAATAAAGGAGTTACCAAAAACATAAAAATCAATGTTGTTGAAAAAATTCAGAATGTGGATTCAAAATATCGTACCATTATTGCATACCTATATTATCAAGAGTCTTAGCATTAAATATAAAAAATAAATTAAAACAATTTAAAATAATCTAGTTAAAAATAGATTATGCAATTTTGTTCATTTAAATATTAACTCCGAGAAAAGATGAATGTTATAATAAACAAACTAACAAAATTTAATTATACAAACAAAGTTTCAAAGTGAAGCGATTTAAAAAAAAAATTACTTCATCGATATTTAATAGATTCTACAATAAAAAAAGAAAAAAAAAACCCTTTTCCGTACTGTTGTTCCTGTTAAGCTTAAATTGATTCTAACATTTGGTGTACCTTTCTCAAAGACAAAAAAAAATAGAAAGTATATATGAATGTACACTAAACGTTTTTAGATAAAAAAATTCAAAACAACATAAGTGAACCAACACGAATTTAAATAAAATGACTTTTATTCGTTTTAAATATTATATCTCAAAAAACAAAGTTACTTTTCGTATAAAAATATATGTATAAAGAGTTTAAAAAAATCCCTATAACAACAAAAAAAAAGAATAAATTTATTTACTAATTATTAACTGAACAAGAAAGAAAAAAAAACTTTACCACTTCACACTAAATATCCTGTAAAGAAAAATGGTTTTAGTTATAAATTAAAAAAATATTTGCAAAATATATAATTTATAATATAAATTGATTTAAACATAATCAGTGAGCAGATCTTACCGTTTATAAAATTTAAATAAAAGCCTAATTAATTTAAAAAATTAATTAGGCTTTAGACAAATTAATCTCAAGACAATTGGTATGAATAAATAAATGCAAAAAGGTGATTAAAAACGAATAACAAAAAAAAAACAATGCTTTTTACGCAAAATTTTGATAAACTGAAATTTGAAAGTATAAAAATATAAGTGTGCAGCGAATCTTTTTGATTTTTTTTTTATTCTCTTGAATTTATAATTAAAATAAATCTTAAAAGCAGAAAAGTGTTTATAGAGGTGACAAAAGATAGTAAAAATAAGAGTATTTACTACAATGTTTTGTTGTGAAAACTTAAAATCCATATTTAAAAAAAATTTAGGTAAACATTCGAATTAAAATTTAATCTACAAGGCACAGCTTTGCCTTGCAGAGAACGTTTAATAAAATATAAGAACTATCTAAGAAAATTATTTTAAATAAAATGCAAAGAAGAAAACGGATTAAAAATGAATAAATTTTTAAATGAAAGATAAAAAAACTTCTTTTATAAAGAGAAATTGAATATTTATTGTGTCATAAAAAACCCAATAAAACTTCGAGTCCTTTTTCAATATATTTCTAAATAAAAATTACTAAATATAAATTAAATAGACATTTTATGAAAATGAAAGCTAAAGAAAAAATTACAATGGCGCATGGGCTGACCATGCTAAATGGTTATAAATCATTAAAACCATTACTTCATCAATAATAACCAATTCAAATCTCTAAGGAATTAAAAAAAATTTATGTCAAAATCAACTATAAATGGAAGAACGCAAGCACTACGACATGCGGAGCGCAGAAACCACACGAATTCTTTAATTTAAGTACCCAGAAAGTCAAATTTCAGGCGCCAAAAATAAAAGTGAAATTTTATTTATGTAAAAAATAATTGATTTATTTAACACTCTGAACGACAACGGTCATTTCCGACCCATACCATTAGAAAATTTTAATAAAATTAAAAATAAGTATAAAAAATTAATTACCAGTCAAAAATATCATTAGACATTACCAATTTAAAAATAAAATAATTTAACTTTTACTTATATATTAATGTATCGAAAAATATTCATATTATAAAATCAAATATAATATAGGTGAAATTTTAAAGAAAGGAGTTTGCTTAAATGAATTAAAAAATGGACCGAGATCTCTCGCCAAACGTTGACAACACAAAAGCGAACCGATACACTTATTTAAAAAAATGACAAAAAGATTAAAATTTTGAAAATATCTTCAACAAACGGAAAGATGTATTATGATATAATTATAAATATAAAGCAGACTGACAATTATTAGAAGAAATTTTAAAAAAAATTAACAAATTCTATTTGCTTAAAAAATAGGAAATACATAATTAAATAAAAACCAATTAAGTTTATTGCTTAAATAATATATATAAATATAATATTTGCTGTACTGAAATATGCCAATTGAGCAACTTTAGATAACAATGCATTCGTTTGCAAAACGGCAAGGGAAGAACTGCTTGCTGGTCGCCTCATTTTGTAAAAACTGAAAAAGAAATTTACTAAAAATTAAAATCGCAAGAAAATAAACAAAGTAATTTCTTATTTTAATTAAGTGTTTTAAAATTTCGGACCTCAAATTAAAGAAAAATAAGAAAAAATTAACTAGTTTATTTGAATATAGGTAATACTTTTTGCAAAAAATTAGGGAAAATAAATAAAAATAAACTCTAATAATTCGAAACAAAGCGTATAGCGAGTCGAGATGGCACCCATTATAATTATACACTAGAACAAAAACTTGTTAAAACGCATATAATTTAGAAAAGAAAAATATAACAAAAAGTCAAAATTAAAAAAAAACTTAATTCGTGAACAATCACAACAAAATACGTGGACTAAAATTTGAAAGACTCGTCTAAGATTGGAAAAACTGCTGCCCAGTTTTGAAAAAACGATATAGACGTTGGGAGCCGCTTTAGCAGGAAGTAATGAAAAGATTTATTTAATTTTGCTCAAAAAGAAAGTGAAATAATGGGTACTCAGTTATCCTGCATAAATTAGATAGTCACGCAACAAATTCCGACAAACTTTGCGCATCACGACGCTCTTGTACATGAGAATCTCAACAAATATGAATTTTTATTCTATTAAATAATTATTTAGATCAATAAAAATAGAAAATCTATTTTTTCTGCAACAAAACAAAATAGATAACATACAAAGAAATAAAAAAAATTAATTGAAGGACATTTGTTATCGCAAGAGACAACCGCCGAGGATAATGTTGCGTTGCCATAAAGAAGCAAATTTATACAAATTTATCCAAAAAACAAAAAAAAAAGTATCAAAAGAAACATATTGGACATAAATAAAATGAATTAAACAAATCACCTTTATGAATTTAATAATTGATAATAAATAATTTTAAACTAATTAAAATTAATCCATGATGTAATCTAAGCCATTTTTGCTAGTAAAAATATATTTAAAATTCAAATCCAATATGTAAAAAATTCATATAAAGAAATACAAAAAATAGGTGATATAATATTATTGCTTCAAAATTAACAATTACTTTCATCCTCCGATTTAAAAATGTTGATTTATAACAATTTGCTGCGTTATTAGGATTACATCGTGAACAATCAAAGTGAATACGAGATGATGGTAGTATTAATTATAAATTTATGGTTCGCAAAGGATATAAGACACAAATTACAATAACAACAAATGTTTATTTGCGGCAAATTATTTATAAAGAAAACAGTTATCACTCAAATACTATTATAATTAATTTCTTTAATTACTTAGAGATTTAAAAGTTCCAATATTACAAAATTGTTTATCTTAAATGATATTTATAGTCAAGGAAGTTTCACTAAAAAATATAAAACAGTAAATACCAAAATTTACCAAATGATGAGGTAAACAATTGAACTCATCAAGTGCAGTTAAAAAATGAATGAAATTAGACCATCCAAATAAATTTTATGCGAGATTCTTAACTTTGAAACTTAAAAAAGAGAAATGCTATGAAATTAAAGTTTAATGATTAAATAACCTACGGTCGAACCTAAGTAGAGCAAAAATAAAAATATATTAAAAGGTTGAATTTTTAAATAAAGTAGTTATACAATGTTTATTTAAAAACAATAAAAAAATCAGCGACTATAAATGTAAAATTGATCCTGATCGCAAAAGTCAAAATACTAATAATTTGTCGTATTAATAAAGAAACAAATCGCCAAATAAAAAAATGTTATTAAATTATAAGAAACTTCAAAGTTCATTAAAAATCAATGCTGAAACAATGATAAATAACCGAAATTTCAAAAAATAAAATGAAAATAAAAGCACGAAATATTTGTATAATAAAAATTTTTAAACATTTAGTTGGCAGCCTTAAAATGATAACAGAAGCCCGGGAAGAGTGTATCAAAACCGACTCGTCTACATTTTACGCGGAATATGAATTAAATCTTATTCGTTAAACTACATATTAATATTGCATGGAAATAAGAACAATAATATGATAAAAGAAAATCTTGGCAGATTGAACAATATCAATAAAAAAATTTCAATTGATAAATGAATGAGCTGTAGCGTTCTCTGCAGGCCTCTCTATTTTCTGCATGTGTATTTAAAGACAAATAGATTCAAAGGTTTTTACAAAAAATAAAATCAAATAAAAATGTGAATGAAATTTAATTTTAAATTGAAGTAAAGTTATTAAGAAAAAAACAAAAAAATAGTCAATTTAAATAAACTTTCTTTACAAATAATATGCAATTATAATGCGTAATAGAAAACAAAGTATTGTAAATAAATTTTTAGTATTTATAAAATAAATAAAAAGAAACAAAATGTTGTAAAACGGGATTAAAATCGGTGAACTAGGAGATATAATGATAATTTTATTCCGATCAAAAACCAACGCCAATACGGTTTGTTTATCTTCTATCGCTTACCACTACAGTTGTACTAGTGACAATGCGAATTCAAAAAAAGTATATAATCATAAAGACAAATTTAATTCGGTTTATTTAATGCAAAATCGTAAAATTTGGGTTAAAAACGCGTTCGTATTTTAAATTATTGAAATTATGAAGAGCTTAGAAATGAAAAAGAGCATTTCAAGACAGCAGTGAGCAAATTAAGCTCACACACAATAATAAAATTCGGATAAAAGAATTTCAAGCGAGTACCTCAATCAAAAATATTCATTCAAATTTGCGACTGTACACTCAGTTACTAAATAAGCGACGATTCTTAAAAAATTAACATTTTTCTAGCGCCAAACTTTTAAATTTCGTCTATAAGATTTTAAACAAACGATTTTTAAATTGCAAAAAAAGTGCCATGTAATAGAGAAATCAGCCGAGAATAATACGAAATGCATGCACGCATTCGCCGCATGTATAACAATAATGAAAAACAAACGCAATTATTAAAAAATATATAAACATTTTTTGTTATGAGAAAATGTTAGAATAGACAAGGATTTTCGATTCATTGTTAAAAAATTTAATGTTTACTAGCAAAATGTTAAAAAATATATTTTTCAAAATTTTTATTATGAACGGTAGAATCAAAATGCGAGGTTCGAAAATAATACCAAAATTGTAAATACATTACCATAAAGAAAATTAATTATAATATAAATGTAAATACAGCAAAATTCAATCCCAAAATGACATACGTAAGAAGGGAAATTTCCAAGAGACGCGAAACGTGATTTGATGGAATAACGGAAATCAGTACAATATTTTGCTTTTATTTTTAAATACTCAGTAAATGAAGAAATAAAAAAGCTAATAAAAAAATCATTAAATATAAATAATATTTAAATGCAAATTAAAAAAAAACATTAGTCATTTAATCGCCAAAGGTGAGGATTAATCTGTGTAACAAAAGCGATGTTTTGGAAAACAAAGGAATTGAATAAAGAAATTTCTAAGCTTGAATTAAAAAGCAACATTTTGTTGATAATATAAAAAAATAGCGCAATAAAAAATTATTCAAAAATTAATTCTATATTTGCGACGTTTTCTTTTTTGATTTTCAAATCGCATGTTTTTTTAAATACAATTAAATTTTTCTTCAATTATATTAATCAAGGAATCCCCGCAAAAGCGAGCAATTCAATAGAGGAGCGTTATAAAATGAATACCATAGCGCAAAATTTAAAACAATTTACAAATAAAATTAAGAAAAAAAGGATATAATTTTATAGATAGCGACAAACTTAATACTAATTTCTAATTTTATACAAACAATATTCAATGATCTGTAATAGGTGGCATTCAAATTTTCGCAAAAAAAAATTTAAATATTAATTATAAGTTGGCAAATAAAAACTTTTAACAGCGACGGAAGTTGATTTTGAACGATAAAAAATACCACATTCATTTTTACGCATTAAGTAAATAATACAAAATAATTTTATGTCTTTATTAGTAAATTGGAGAAACAAGAACTACACTCTTGCAGAAATTTTATCGAATAGAGAATTTATTATTTATGGCCAAGAAAAGAGTGAAGAATTTCAACAGGGAACCAGAAAATGAGTTTTTTTAAATGTAAACCATATAAAAAATTATAGTTGAAGCTAATGGTTAAATATTACCTAAAGATAAAATTCCGAAACAAATGTCGGATCGAAATGCTTTTGCGGATAGCAAACATAAAAAGATTCAAGAAATATAGAAGACATCGAAGAAAGAGAGACGATTAAAAGTGAAATAGGTATGATACTTCGGCATCATTGTAATTAAAATATAAAAATATTTCAGAACCATAAAAAATATAGCGACTAAACATGTAAAATTGATCCTGATCGCAAAAATCCAAATAAAAAATAAACTTCTCTTGTTAATAACGGAACAATTAGACAAATAGAAAAATTTACCTAAATTATTAGAGACTGCAAAGTTTATTTCAGAAATTCGCTGAAACAGTCATAAAACGACTAAAATGTCAAGAAATAAAACCAAAATAAAAACATGAAATATTAAAATTAGAGAAAGATTAATCCTGAAAATTTAAGAGAGAAGAGATTTGAAAAGAATCAAAAGTTTGTGAAAAAATTATTTATTTTTTTTTGTATTCTGCCCGTAATTCTGTGCATATTCTCGACGAATTTAATATCAAAAATTTGAAGCGAAAAAAACTTTATTCAATAAATAAAATTGTTATAAAATGATTTAATTATGAAATCAGGCATACTTTTGGAAAACAGTCGAACGCCAACAGCGAAAAAATGAAGTTTGTTTCAACATTTTACGCAGAATATTAATTGAATCTTATTCGATATGACTTTTAAGTGGCAAAAAACAACTAAATATTTATATTGTTGGAAAAATTAGAAAATGATAAAGTCAAATATTTTATATAAAAAAAATCAAAAATAGAAAGAAAGACTCCGCTCGCTGCAGTAACAATAGCAATAAGAAAAATTACTGAATTGATAAATGAATGAGCAATTTGTTATAATGATATTAAAAATATATGTTACTGCAAAAGAAAATATGGACAACAAAACTTCGTGCTGTCAGCTATATGATACATATAATTTTAGATTTAAAGGAATGTGAATAAATAATTAAATATGTTGCGTTGTCTATTCGCTCTCTTTTGGCTGCATGTGTATTTGAAGACAAATAGCTTCAAAGCTTTTTATAAAAATAAAATCAAATAAAAATAAAATTAAATTAATTGTAAAATTGAAGTAATTTATGAAAATCACGGCCCTTAACTTGACGAAGAAATAACAATTGTGTTTACGCATAAAATTTTTTTGACTCCAAGATAAAGTTAAAGCAGCAGTAAAATCGGAATATTTAATTTTAATTAATTATTAAACGTAAATAAATGGAATCAGTTGGAGAACATTTATTATTTTATTGTATAAACAATTGCACAATAAGTAAATGCTACAAATTTTGTATTCCCAAATTGAAAAAAATGAATTTATGAAAATCAATGCCCTACAAATTAAAAAAAGATAAAAAGTCCCGGAAAATTTGTGTGAAAGGATTAATAATATCTTTTAACCAATTAAATTAAATGATATAAAATAGATACAGCAAAAAATTTACTACCAAAATCATCTTTCTGACCAGATGGAAGATATAGCTTAAAGTGGAAAATGAAGACGTTTAGAATTAGTTAAAAAAGGGATCTATCAAATATTTAAATGATTTTAATTGAGTTAAAAATATAAAGTCTAAGCACGAAGTGATGGTGATTATGAATGGTATACGAGAGGAGAGTAACTATGTATTGTTTCCACCCTTCCAGTGGTAATTGATCATTAAATAAAACTTCCTTTTCATAAAAAGTAACAAAAATATTAGTAAAATATACGAATTCAATGTAATTACTTAAAAATAAATAAAGAAATTAAAAAAAAAGATTGTCATTAACAAAAAATACTATATGACTTTAAATTAAAGAAAGAATTTGAAAGAGAATTAATTAAATTGTTTTTAATTTAGGAATTTTTCAATTAATGCTTTAATTAAAATCTCATTATACAGTAATAATCAATTAACGCTGATAACAAAATTCAGGCTTAATCGAGAGTATAAGCGAAAAGCAAGAAGCCAAGGATGTAAAATTAATAAATCTGAGATCGGCAAATAGCAAACATACTCAATCAATTCACATAATCTCGGTTTTCTTTCTATATTTATTTGCATTATTATAATAACTATAAAAAAGCTTTACTGATAGCTAATATTACTAGGTAAACAATTAATGAAAGTTTCAAATAAAGAAAAAATTAATGATTAATGAAGATTCATCACTGATAATGACTTTTTGCAAATGTAGTACAAAATACAGTGTTCGGTCCCTGCCGACAGAACTTACACAAATATTTATTTGGAGAAATAATAAATAATAATATCGATTGGCGGAGGAGGAGATTTATAGTGAAAAATATAATTAACAATAAACAATTTAAAATAAAACCAATAAGGCAAACTTCTGCACACTACAATTTAATATCTTTGATCATTGCAAAAAAGTCACCTCATAAATGATATTCTAATTAAAAATTTTTTTTAATGAAACCCGACGTTAAGCTACACAAAAAGTCAAGTTTTAAATAAACAAAATAGTAATAAAAAATTTTATATTCTTTATTTAAGCACATATAAATATTATAAAAATTGACATAATTAATATGCAAGATTGGTGAGGCTTCAAAGCTATCCAGTCGTGAAATAGAACAAGTTGCTGGAAACACAGCTGGCTCTTACACCATGAAGAATATGTCAACAATAACAAAAAAAAAAGATAGAGTTTCCTATTAAGTTAAAAAAAACTCAATAAAATCTTTAAAACGATTTTAATTGAGTTACAAATAAGTTAAAATCGAAAAACAAAAAATACGAAAATAATTATGAATGTTGAAATATTCGATATTAAAAGAATTAATTATCTTTGGCGGAGTTTATATTTTTTTCGTTGCAGTGCTCTTGAAGAATCTGTTGTTTGCTAACGAATAAATATAAAAAATTATATTAAGAAAACTATAAATTTGAAAAATTTAATTTCGGACGACGGGCGCCAGCTTCGGTCGAATATATCACATAGAAGCATAATTTTTAAATTTATATTTTGTCAGACATTGGAATTATAACTTATTTATAGCAAGTGTAAATCGTTAAATTTTAAATATTTTTACGACAAAATCTCTCGAATAAATATTAAAAAATTCAAACAAACTTAAATAAAAAATAGTAAATAATGTGTTATTTGCAAAAAAACCAAACGATCTGTCAAAAGATTAAAAATGAATCACAAAATTGTACCGAAAAATAAAGAATATGATTCAAAAATGAGAAAAAAAATAAGTTATAAGGTCTTTAGGGCGAGCTCAAGATTTGACTTCATGACCTGAAAAGGCATGGAATTCCGGTCTACCTGTAAATCCGGATTTTTTCAAACGATAAAAGATGATTCTTAAAAGAAAACTACAAAGGTTTAGTTTTTCCCATCTTAATAGAAATTGTTAAATGAAGAATAAAAGAAAATTAGTTTAAAAATAAAATAAACTCATAAAATATAACCAATTTATCTAATTAATTAATTAAAAATAAAAATTTTTCCTATTTTCCAATATTACAAACTACAAAATTATTATTACTATAGTTATACGCTGGGAACACAAGTCCATGTTACTGCGCTCTAATTTTAGTAGTCTTATAAACGAGAAATGAACCCTTGCAAAAAGTGTTGTTATATATTTTGTAATTTCTTTTTGTTTGTATATCAATATATTTTAGTTTAAAAATTATCATTACAGTTGAAAATTGTATAAAAAACTATTTTTAACAATAAACCTACACAAATTTTTACGGCAAATCCTACAGCTAGCAATTACGCCAATAAACTTATTATACCAATAAAATATACCGAGATTGGTATCATGAAATCTAAAATGAAGTAGGTAACTATTTTTAGTTTTGATTAAAAAATAGCGGCACAACGCAAATTTTCCTATTGATTCAACAGCATATTGTTTTTTTAAACTGGCATATTTGAGACTATCATCAAAAATAAAAATCTCGCTCTAGAAAAATAACTTGTTTGAAATAAAGCCCAAAATTAAAGAATTTTTTAGAAGACCCATTAATTGAATTAATGTATCTCACAAAAAAATATAGTGTTTGGATTATACAAAGCTGCTTTCAAGTTTCAAAGCCCTATGAAAAGTATAAAAATATCTCAAAAGAAAAGTTTTAAAACAATGTGATTTGGGACGTACTTGTTCTTGAAGCTTATCAAAAAAAAATTATTGGGATTATTGCTGAAGCAACGACACAACAAATCTATTTATGTCGTCTTTTGTAGTAATATTTGGATAAAAAAGCACATCAAAAATTGGACCGAAGTAGTTTATAGCCAATACATGAACAAGAACGATAAATTTAAATAAAATAATTTTTAAGCGTAATTTAAATAACTTAAATAAAAATATCTGTCGTGTAAAGAATGTATAAATGTTACAATTCATTAGAAAAAAATCCAAAAATGGCAATCTTCTGTAAGCCGACAAGTTAAAATTTCTGTCAAAATTTGGAATTAAAACAGACAGAAATTAACGTGACATAAATGCTTTCTTTTATCGACGTATTTTGATGTCCGGATTATGCCCATGAAAATATGATGAAGCAAAATGTTACAATGGTAACAAAATAAGTTCGACAATTTATAATAAACTTTGAAGAGATTTAATTAAAATAGAATCTGTTATAAAATGTAATTTAATTGAGTTAAGGAAAATAAACTAGTAAAATTTTAAAAGTGTAATTAAATATTCTTCAAATTTATGTATCGAGCAAATATAGAAACAAATATGCAATTGACAGATTATAAAGTTAAAAAAAATAGCAAAAAAAAAAAATTATAAAACAATGTAATTTGAGTGGTTCTTGTTCTTAAATTTTGTCAAAAAAATTGTTTAATTAGCTGAAGCACGGACCCAACAACGTCATGTGTGGCGTCTTCTTAGTCTGACTGTCCGTGAAGCGTGCTAGATGTTTCTTAAAATCCGCCACTTTTGAAAGTTTTTGGAGTATAACTGATTATAACTTTTTTATTACTCAACCAATTTCTGTGAATTTGGTATCATTAGAAAGTTCTAAGGATACCAAGTTCATAGAAATTGGTTGAGTAATAAAAAAGTTATAGTCAGTTATAGTCCAAAAACTTTCAAAAAAGTGGCGGATTTTATTAATAAGAAACGACCTAGCACCGCCGTAAAGCACATCAAAAATAAAATTTGGCGGCAAAGCCAAAATAGATTTGTAATTAAGTCTGGCTACAAGGGAAGTAAATTAAAATTGAAATAATTTTTATCAACTCAAGCTGCAAAACTCGATCAACAAAATGAAATCCAAAACAATAAAATTTAAAACCCAGCAAAAATGGCTCTAGTCCAGTTTATGCGTCCAATCGACTTTTATGCGTCCAATCGACTTTTATGCGTCCAATCGACTTTTATGCGTCCAAACGACTTTTATGCGTCCAATCAGATTTTTATGCGTCCAATCTTT
>JAKKIK010001831.1:0-13984 GCA_024500135.1 Heterodera carotae | reverse complement strand
AATTAAACAAGATCAGCGATGCTTCGCTTCTTTTAAAGGCATCATTTCCAAAGAGTTCAGCAGCATTTTCATCTTCTACTGGGCCACGAAAACCAAATGACATTTGAACAAGGGTTTAGGGATATTTAGTAAACTAGTTGTGAATGGCATGGTTGCCGATTTTAGATTGAGAAATATAATATAGAATTTTGGACAATTAAATAGTTATTATTAAAAGTTTTGCGTTAAAAAATTATTTTTTTTGCGGACTGTCGAAAAGTCCTTCATTGTCGAAATGTCCTTCACTGTCGAAAAGTCCGCTGTCGAAATGTCCTTCTGTCGAAAAGTCCGCTGTCGAAAAGTCCTAGCGCCCACTGGAGCGTGTCCATCGAGAAGTACGCCACAAATTCAACGTTTTCACACCACTGAAGAAAGTGCAGCCGCAGAAGGACAGCGTGAGTCAATGGATGCAACCGATGCCCTACTTATCCTCTGTCTTGTCGGGACTCAGGTGGCGTACCGGAGGCTTAAGTCCACACTTCGTCTGATCGACCCTTGCTACGACGTCCTTCCTCCATTGACAAAGGTGTAAATTAATAAAATTCTATTTTAATTCTTGTTTTTTGGGTCCTGGCAATAAAACGTCGGATTTGTGCTTCACTTCGTTATGAAACTGTCGAATTGCCATCGGTGGGAGTCGGTTTTTATTGCGCCGACCTTGTCTCAGCGCTTGAGTTTCGATTTGCCGCGGCCAGAAATAACTTGCTGAATTTTGGCAACGCCATTTTGCTGAAGATCAGTGGTGATCATGGGCAAGGTTTTACGAAGATCACGGTGTCTCTCGGACATGCGCTGCGCCCTAATTCGCCTTCAAATAATTTCGTTGCCGCTGTATTTCCAGCAAAAGACTCGCGTGAGAATTTGGAGCGTTTCTGTGGCACGTTGTGGGAACAAATTGATCAAATTCGATCTTTGCACGGAAAAAATGTCTTATGGTAATATTCGAATTTCGAAAACATATGTTAAGATTTTTCAGGTTTCTTGGAGGCGACGTCAGTTTTTTGTGGGCCATGACAGGACATCTTGGGTCGGCAAGGACAATATTTCCATCGCCAGTTTGCACCATCCGCCGAGATCACCTGATCAACAGTGAAGAAATGTGTCAGTTGCGCAATGTCCAACAATCAATTGAGTACGCAAAGCATTGAAACCGGCGAGAGGACGACGGCAGTTGAGCGCTTAGCGACGAAGGGCATCATCAGTCCGCCTCTTTTGCGGGGCATTGAATTTGACCGGGTCATTTTGGCGCCATTCCACGTCTTCCAGGGCCTCGGAAATGCACTGGTTAAAGAATTGGAACAAGACAGTGAGTCTGCTGAAATTGCCGGCAATTTCTTCAGAAGCATCAATGTGAGGCGTGAGGCCTTTCGCAAAAAGGACTTGACAGCCAATTCGGTGCGCAAAATTCTTGTCCGCGCGAAAGAAATGGCGCAACTTTTTGATACCGGCCGAGCGAAGAGCATTTGCATGGCGTTGGACCATTTGGGCAAAATCCAGGCGTTTTCTAAAGTGCTTTTTATTTATCTTGCAATTTTAAATTTTAATTTTAAGGCCCAGCCATTGTCTCCTCAAAATCTGGATGATCTTGAGGAACGTGTCGACGAATTCAAAGTCTTTCTCACTGACCAGCCCCAAATACGCAACTTTCTGGCGCAAAAACCAAAAGTGCACCTTTTGCTGACCCATTTTGTGCCCTTTGCTCGCCGTCACAAGTTTTTGGGACTTTTGGATGAGCAAGGTACTTGAATTCTCGTTGCACAATTCATTTTTTTAATACCCAGGGGATGAGGCGTTACATTCTGTTTGGAGACGCCTCGAACAGCTGTGGAAAACGATGCCGGAACAAGAACAGATGCGTCAACAACTGGAACGTCACTTTGTCACAAATTGGCTGCTAGACACAGGCAAAATTGACGATTTGAAACTGGTGGGCTTAGTGAGGGTTGAAAAATAGAAAAAGATTTCAAAAATTTAGGGGAGTGAAGTACAGCGGCAGAAAGATGAAGAGGAGAATGAAGAACCAGTGGACGATGACGAAACCGACGAAGATGGATTTGTGGACGTTGAATTTCTTTGAGGTTTTAAATAAAAATTTTTCAACAACAAAAATTGTAACTAATATTGGTATTTAAACCAAAATTTTTTTTAATATTTATCATGCATTTTGCTGTTGTTAATTCGTTAGAAAATAGCGAAAAAATACCCATACCTAATAAGGGATTTGAACCCATGACTAATTTTTGGTGACTGTCGCACAGACCACTAGGCCAAAATTCAAATCTTTATTGTCGTTAGAGCCAAAAACCGAGCGGCTGTGATCAGCGAAAGTGTCTTAAATGTTTAAAATAAATCAACCATTTTAATATAAGAAATCTGAGAATTATTATTAAAATTTTTCCACAAAATGCACATCTAACTGCCTTTAAATGGACAAACATGGATAAATAAATAGTAAGTCAATCATTAAAAATAAATATGAATTAAACTTTGGACAGTAACTGTGCTTTAAGCGATTAAAATGCGTCGAATAGCAAATGATAAATATAATTTAATTATAATTAATAATGAACTAAAGTATTCGTTGGAAAGAATAAGCATAAAATAATTAACGATTTCTATTTACTGACAATAAATGATTGAAAATTTTATTTAAAAAGTGGACTGAATGGAAAAAAGCCTACCCTGGTTGCGTGACGCTTTGAGCGACGACAAACATTCAAGCGGCCCGACCACCGTGACAATGGTAATAAGATCCATAATTCGATTTTAATCAAAAGCAAATATATATATACAAAAGCTAAAACAAATTAATAAACGGTCAGTTGCGAATACATTTTATAAAATTTTATTATTGAAAAATGGCAACGATTCCGCTGAGTTTCTTAGAAGAGACTGTTGAAAAGAGGAATAAAAATCTAAAGGTTGAGAAAGAATATGAAAAAATATACCAAATTTCAATAAATCAAAATAACTATTGTTGAAAAAAGTAAAACTTTAAATTGAAACGTTAGAAAAAATAAACAGAAATATTCCATTTACAAAATTATTGGAATAAAAACTTATTTACGCTTTTAATCAGATCTCCTACAAAACTTGAAAAATTTATTTTAAGAAATCTTTCTTTTTCTTATCCTATAAAATTTGTATAAATGAGGAAACCGAAGCCATATCAATGAATCGTATAATTAAAATTATACCAAGCAAAAATTTTTAAAAATTTCCGAGAGAGAAATAAATATTCAGTGCTTCTTGAAAACAATTAAGACGCGGTTCAGACACGTTTAAGTTAATACAGAGAAATTGTACGAGATCCAAACACAAGAAATTAAACATAGAATGGCAAATCGAGTCCTCGCTGTAAATATGAACAAAAATCAAGTTTTGGGCGTGGCTAAAAAATTTAAACTAGTTGAGGCTTGAAATTCTACTGTTCCGAGACATCAATATTAGACAGAAAGATCATCCATATTGTTCTTAAATGATTTCATTCAAAAAGCCTGCTCAACAAATTGTGATTAAATAAATTAAAACAAATTGATTGAAATATAACCTAAAGATAAAATAAAAACTTCACTGATGAAAGCAAACGGTAATAAAGAAACAATATTTGTATAAAAATCTCGTTCTACAATACTTCCCTTGCATGCTTGATGAGTATTTAAGAATGTCAGAAGTGAGCGCATACAATTTCAAATGTGTCTAATTGCACGTAAAAAACAGAAAAATAATAAATAAATATTAAAAAAAGCTGTTTGGAAAGTTTTATTGTTAAAAAAATAAATTTTTATTTTTTTGTTTGTTGTTCAATAGCGGCAACCGCGGTGTACCACTGTGTACCACGTACTTCAGACACTGAGATTTACATGTAATTATGCTGACAATGATTAAGTAGAGTCAGTGTAAAATTTAAAAATAACAAAAAGCCAATTTTTAAAAATTTTTCTGAAAATTTAAAACAATTAAGAAAAATTGGATCCGGAAACAAAAGAAAATATTGTTTTTCAAAAAACCCATAAAAATTCCTTTAATTGTCAAGAAAATTTTACTAAGTCGATAAATGTGTTGTTAATATCCTTTATGTGTTGACTTTTGTGTCTCAGACTATTATTTAAAATCGTCAGTATTAAAAATTAAATTATCGTGGATTTGTCAAGTAAATAAATATCACGAAGGAATTTGCCTGTAATATACAATAAAACAATGATTTTTATTTTTTGGCTTTAAATTACATGCCTTGACATCATTATTAAGTAATAAAAGCATATAAGATTCAGTTTAAACATCACATTAATAACATTTAAAGACACGAAGAAGCAGTTTTCTAAAAAATCTTGAAAAACCGATTCATAAACAAAGTAAAATTATACCTAAAATATTAGAATTATTATATATATGTTTATAGTGTATTTTTAATCAATAAAAAGAAATTTAAATGCCTTTTCATAAAATTAAGAATAGTTTCGATCAGTCTAAACTTAACTGACCAGTGAAGGAAAATTCGAAGTGAATAAAAATAAATAGACATTCTTGGCTGACACAAGGACGCTAGGGCTGATTTGTATGTCAATGGAGAGAAACTGGTCGAACGGCTGCGATCTTATAACAAAAAACTTCACTCTCAGTATATTATATTCTAATTAAGACATATAAGGCTTTAAACAAAATATTCATTAATATAAAAGGCTTGCTATAATAATCTACAATTGGAGTTTGACTTTGGCTCTGAGCAAAAAATCAACAACACAATATACCAAAACTATTTGGCCATTGGTTTTGTGCTTATCGATAGAGACAAGGAAGATATTAATTCATAATTGTATGAATGTAAAAAAGATAAATAAGTAAATTTTACAACTCGTTATCACTTTGATCTTACTCTTGACTGGCCAAGCTGCTTAACAAACTATTACCAAATAATTTTTGCCAATTTTAAATTTGCTTTAATTAACTTGATAAAAGTCAATAATTTTATTTTTAATAATTTTAAAATAAAGAAGAGTTTGTGAAACAAAAGATTTATGATCCAGCAAATATTCGCAAAAAAATAAAAATAAAAAGGAGGTAAGGCAATAAAATTAATTCATTTACAAATAGGTAATGCTATATCCGAGCAACGGCATTGTGATCATTGATAAGTAGTCTTCGCAATTGAAAAACATTTATTTGGAAGGCCACCCGACGAGATTTAAAATAAAATGATATTGATTCAATTCCCTGAGTAAATCTGTACGTCATATATGTAATAACTTTAATTTTCTTGAAGTAAGAATAAAAGACTAATATATAAAAAGTAATATAAATTATAAAATCCGAAGAAAACAATATTCTGCAATGAATAGAAACAATTAAGGCTACCAGACATTTGCGGACGGTCTGAAATTTTTTTTACCAGTTGATGCTAAGCGATATTTATTAGACAAAGCCTTATCTTATGAGAAACAGAATTTGTAAAAAAACCGAAATATAATTATTATTTGATCAGTAATAAAATGTAGATAATAAAAATAACAAATGAAATTGCACCCGTAACGAAATTTAAAAAGGGTACCAAGAAATCGTGTGTTAAAAATGAAGAAGACTTTCAAGGAACTCATGCAGCAAGATCGATCAAAGAAAAAAATTAAATAAATTGAAGAACAAGCTGTTAATTTTTTATAAAAATATTCATGCAGCATTCGAAATGCTGAGATGTTTTTGTATGTCCATAACTTTTTAAATAAAGGCTGAGTTCAAATTGTAAAAATTCTTTTTCAGATATAATAACCCACATCGTCTGAACCCAAAAGGAGAATCCCAGAATCCCTTTGTCTGGCACCGCGAAATAAATCTTCTATATATTAAATGGGAGTTTCCGTGACTTTTTCATAATTTATTTATCGACGCGATTTCTTTTCTTTATTTCTCTTCCTTACATGCTTTTTTGTTTTTCCTCACTCTCTCTCTCTCTCTGTTGTTTTTGTTTGTTATTAAGTTTCGTGATTCTCTCTCTCTCTTTCTCTCTCTCTCTCACTTTAGCTCAATCATTTGTCTTGCCTTTTTCTTCTCAGTTCACTCTCTCTTTTTCTCCATTCTCTCTTCCTTTTTTTCTCTCTCCGAGCTTCTCTTCTCCGAAATTTTTTTTTGTTTCTCTCCACAGTTTTTTCTCCTTTCTCCCGCATTGTGCAAGAAGAAATAAAAAAAGAGAGAGTTAAGGAAAAGAAAAAAAGAAGAATAGACAGACAATAGCAAAAATGAGTATGCAAGGAAAACAAATGCAAAAAAAAAGTGAAAGAAAATAAATAAATAAAAAACTTTCATTTTTTAAGCTTTTAATTAAATAAAAACAAATTTTAGACACTAAAAGGCGTGTAAAAAGTAATTTAAAAAAATGCGAGAGAGTCGAGCGTTGACCAAACGCTTACACACAGATCCTTATACTATATTTCTAAAATAAAGCCCCTGGGATTCTATATTGCGGATTTTATTTTTAAGGGAGAAGGCTTTATTTCAGCCAGGGGATTTAATTTAGGAATTACGATCGCAATTCGCATGACCTCTTTTTATTTTAAAGTTTAAGGAGTGGGTTCAAAAGAGGAAAAACTCCTTTCTTTTGGTCGGTTGGTGACCACAACCAATTATTTCAATTAATTACGAATCTTGGAACCGAAATTCGAAATTTTTTACAGCCCAGGCATTTTGGCAATCATAATTACAACTATTGGCTCTATTGCACTTTATGAGTCCAATTTGACTTTTGTGAGTCCAATCAGAGTTTATGAGTCCGATCAATTTTATCATTGAGTAATCAGTTTTTCGGAGTGTAATTTATATTTCTAAGCCAAACTATAAACCATCGCTAATTGCAGAACAATTGGATACAAAATTATAATTTTAGACGGTTATTGGAATCTGATTTACTTAAGAATATTTGAAAAATTTTCGAATTCACATGGAACAGGTTGTTTGCTCAAAAACGGCCTCAACTTTTTTTCTTCATATATATAAATGGCATTTCTTTATAAAAAAATTGATTGGACTCATAAACTAAGAATGAACTCATAAAAAACGGTTTGGACTAATAAACTCTGATTGGATTCATAAATGTCGATTGGACTCATAAAGTGTAATAGAACTCTATTTCCTTTAGAAGGAACTGTATGTAAGAGAGTCGGAATTTAAGATTTTGAAGTTTTATTTTCTAAAAAATTTTTGAATTTAATTTCGTTAAAAAGGCAATGTTCTATGTTTCATGGAAGCTGACAATAAAATTTATATCCAAGGATAACAGCATTTCCGGTTTTTGTGACCTTTACACTGAATTCAGAAATTATTTTCCAATGCTTGCTGTTCATGAATCTGATTTTTTTAAATTCCTGAGGGCTTTTAAAAATCCAAGACAAACTTTTGTCTTCTAACCTTAAATTTTAATGGATAAATTAAAATTTCAGCAAATTACCTTTATAAATTAGTGTAAAAGATAATTTCTATTAGTTGTTCGAAACGTTTAAAAGAGCGTTTGGGAGCCGCGAAGCGGCGACCAAACGCTCGTATGTGTATATGCCGAACAATAAGGTATTTCTGTATATAAATCTAACAAATCTCCAAAGCATTTCAAAATTTTATCTGTTGGAAATAAATCGAAAGTTTACTGCTTACAAATAAAATCAAATTCAAGCTAGATAAATTATGTTATGAAATAATGAAAAAGCCTTCAGATAAATAGTCCGATGACATATTCTATTGGCGACATTTGGATTGACTTTACACTGAGCAAAATTCGGGCTTTTTAACTATTTAGCGAACCAATTCATACAAAAAAATGCCCAATTAGTATCGTTGCGGCAATACACTTAAAGAATTGAAAACCGAATTCATAGAAAAAATTAGTCACGAGAAAAAGATCGTCTTGTTTCGGCAAGGTCGAAGAAAAGCGTTAACTCGATACAGAGATCAATTTTGGCCACGGCCGTCGCAAACGATTAAAAACCATATAAAAAATATTAACGAATAAGTCAATCTAAACATTTTATAGAAAAAGAAGCATCGAAACTCTTTTAAAAACAAATAAAATCAAATTATGATAAATAACTGGTTTAGAAGACAAAATTTGGTACGTTAACATCAAATCGATATGTATAATATTATAACTTTTTTTAATTATTTTATACAACTTCAGGTTTAAAAAAATAACTACACAATTTGAAGTTTGTACTGTACTAAAAATTCTAAATACTGTTGTTCGTTTTAATCATAAAGGCTGAAAAAACAGGGGGCGAAAATATATGCTGTCCACTGCAGGAATTATACGATCTTAAATCGGCTCCTTTGAAAAAGATCCTAATCCGCTTTTTGAATTCGACAATGAGAACGGTTCAAACACCATTATTTGATAAAAATAATCAAAAAATTTAGATTTTTGTAATTCAGATAAATCAATCTACATATGTATGTGGTTTTGACAGCAGAAGATTTCTCTTTAGCTAATGTTATTTGCCAAACCTGATAAATGTTTCCATTTATTAAGGTGCAAGACTCAACAATTTAATATACTTGTTATATAATTTAAATTAATTTTATGCATGTGTAATGAGGTTAAAAATTTATATGTATAAAGAATGCGAATGAAGCAATCAAAAAATCAATATTTCTTTTTATTTAAATACTGAAATAACGATAAAAAGATATTATCAACTAAACGATACCATTCTGTTATTTAGTTGCCTTAATTCAAAGTTTACCAAACCATGAGTGATAACAAAAAAATTTTAAATAGCTTGGAAATAAGATGATTATAAAAAGCAAGAATAAAAACCATGTCCGAATAAAAGGCTTATAAATTTTATATATATTTTTAAGAAAGACGCTCCTAACACCGCGAATGTATGAATGCATGAGTCTATTGTAGTATTCGTCAAAACATCTTATGAAAATGTAAAAAAATCTAAATCAAAGATATAATTTTGTACTTAAAATATTGACAAAAAAAAAAAGAATTGTAATCTGCGGTCGAATTTTATTTACTCGGTAAAGCGAACTACGAACAGGTAAATTAAAAATATTCTTTCCACATCAAAATTTATTTAAGATATTTATAAATTTTGAAAGGCGGAATTCTAATCTGTAATAAAATTCAAAAATATTGTATTAAGAAGTTTTCTGTGCTTAATGAAAAATGTACCAAAAATAATAAAGTAAATATGTAAAAAACCAAACCTTTTTGGAAAAAAACAAAATTTAATCAATTAAGAAATAGAAATAAAATTAAATTGACAGGCTGGGGTAACTACCGTATTGGACACTTTTTTTCATTGGATTCATGAAAAAATTAAAATTACGGTAAGCCCAAAATTATAAAGTCTATCCAAAGAAAACAATGATGCTAAAGAATTTGCAACTTTCCTATCTAAATTATATAATGTATTCTCCTAACGAGAAATTAATTCGAAAAAGATTCATGAGAGATTAGATAAAAGTAATGAAAAATTTGGTTTAATGCAGGGTAAAACTCCCTTTCAAAAAACAGGCATGGAAAGCCCGCAAGATACATAATCAACTGCAAAATAGCGGAAACTTCTAAAGTTAGTACATCGAGCGCATTTTGTAATAGATCTGTACGCCTTACGCTAAGATTCCCAAGAAAATAAAACTTATTTTCAAAAATGTTTTATATAATTTAGCATAAAATCTAAAGAAGTATTGAAGAAATGCAATAATTAATCAATGAGGATAACAACAATTTAAGGGCATTATTAAGTTCCCAGTGTATTCCAATTATTATATAAAAAATTATCTCAGGAATTGAACGCAAGAGAAATTGCGCTTTTTCTGGCAGGACCGACAAGTATATTTTAAATAATTAAACTTGAAGCAGCTTTTCAAAAAAACATACAATAATTATAAAAAAAATAAAGGTTAAAATAATTGCAAAAATAACAATTTCTATTTAAATATAACCGACTTCTTATTCACCCGATTAATTTTTATGGAAAAGGAATGCGTATTTTGCCCAAAATCTATTTACTTAAAAAAAATATATTTTTGTTCCATAAGCAATATTTGGAAGACTTACAAATTTAAAATTGATTTAAATTAATAGGAAATTTCTTATTTATTTAACCTTAAAATTAAACCATAGCTAGTATTTCAATATGGGTATTCTATAAATAAAAATTATACTTTGTAAAATCGAAATTTGGCTTAAATTCCACGAAAGAAAATGTTTCATCAAACCACTATCAGTGCCGAGACTTATAGCACACATTGCGGATTTACGATAAAAACTATGCTAATAATTCTAACTAAAATTTTTATTTACTTTCGATAGAAGAACTTAAAAATGTTTATTTACATCATAAATTAACATGATCGGGTACAACATGAAATTAATTAAAATTTTTAAATTTAAATAGAGCCAAATCAATGCCACGCTGCAAAAATTTGCAATCGGTTTTTTTTCTACACAGCGCAGTGTCGTATGCACCCAAAATAATATAAAAAATTTGGAGAACCATATTGAGTCGGAAGTAACAACAAACATCCTTTCCACCCCACGCTTCGGATGTGGAAAAACGGATGCATGAACGTCATGTTCTCGTGCCAAGTATTGAACATGCTGCAATAAACGATCAAATAAACTTTTTATTTTCTTAAAAAATAAAGGCCGCCAGCCATTAATTCAATCCAAAAAATTTTGTTTGCTAAAAATAAAATATAAGGAAAAAATGAAAAATGGCAAAAATAATTAGTGCAAATTTCTATGACTAAGTGATAGATTCAATAATTATGATATAAAGGTAAAAAAGAAAATTTCATCTATTAATGATTCGGAATTAAAGACTGTCAAGGTAAGTCTTTAAAAATAAATAAATAGAATGTCAACAAATAAAAAATTTCTGTAACAGAAAGTGGATGCAAATGGGTCCGGTTTATTCAATGAATGGAAATAGCGAAGGCAAGAAGCTTATTGCAGCAAGATCGACCACAAGAAAAAATAAGAACAAATGTACAAGAACTGAAATGAAGAACAAGCTGTTAGTTTTTTCTAAAAAGTTAAGAATACAAATTTTATTACTAGACTGAAACAAGTAGTTTATTTAGCGAAATTCGAAGACAACATCATTTTTAAAATAAATGTATGAGCATATAAAATAATAACTAAATACAATCATTCTTGGACCAATAAGATCCATTAAAAATTAGTGGAATTGTTTTTACCGGCGCTTTGAAAATATTTTTGTAAATTTATTCAAGATACAATATTGATCATTCTTGTATTCGATATCTTTCAGACGAGGGTAAAGGCAGTGTCTAAATAAATATAATAATTTTTTTCAGAAAAAAATTACATTTCAAATGTACCAATTCATAATATATTATTCTTAAAATTCATCATTCATGTTACGGTGAAAAATTTATGGCTAAATCAACAATAGGAACGATTTAGTGTCCTATTCATATAAATATATACAAAAAAAATTTATTCTAAAAATTTAACAACATACTTATGGGGGCAGAATAATGGCTGTCAAATAGATGTAAACAAAAAGAAGAGTTTATCAAATCTTCATAAACCAATTGATTAATTGAAAAAACAAATATTATGAACAATGAAAAGCCATGTAGATTGTAGATAATATGAGAAAACTTAAAATTTGTCTCAAGTGATTTAAATTTTTTTGAGAACCCGACTAACATAAATAATTACATTATTTGAAATAATGTTCCTTTCCAAAAATAATGAACAAAACTTTTATATTAAATTTAATAAACCAAATATAATCAAACAAATTACTTATTTGGCTTTCTCAGAAGGTGGACAGATGACATAAAAAGGCCAAAACAATTACCTAATTTATAAGAAACTTAGTATTTAGACTTAAATGTAAATTCTGAGGTTAATGTTTTAATTAAAAAAAGAAATGTGAAATTTTACATCGGTTCAAACGACCAAATTTGCGTAGATAATTTATCGGGATGAAAAATTCAGTGTACAGGCTCTCCTCCGTTTAGACGACCAAAACTTGGTTTATTCGAAAAAAAAAATGCTACGAGAATAAAATATAGTAAAATATGTAAAATATATAACGTACAAATCAAGTAAAATTTCAAAACCTTTATAAACAAGCGGCCGTTAGGAATATTATCAATGATATGCAAACTTTAAGAAAATAACCATAAAGACCATAAACTGCAAAAACGGGCACAAAATAAGATATATTTATTTATTTAGTAACCCCCCCCCCTATGTTCATATGCGTGCAGTAGTTTACGACCAATCCACTGACTTGTTGGTTCCAACCGTCGACAATGCGACATGAAGCTCGCTTTCATGACACCACGGGAACGGTCGCTAGCAGAGAGTTTCCTTTACGGCGGCACTTTTTAAAGACAAACCCAATTAATTTAATATTTAAAAGATTCTTACGAAAAACATTATTTTAAAAAAGTAACAAAAAGATCCAAAAATTCTGCACCGACAAAACTCCCTAGTGCAAGAATTATATAAATCTAAACAGAAAAAATATTAAGACATATTTAACAATTATTATACTTTATAAAGAAAAAATATTTCTCAGTTATTATATAAATTCTATATATAATATTGAAGATGAAAAATAAACTATAGATATGATCTGAAAATTATAAAAATTACGATATAAATAAATATTTATTGAAAAGACATACTTTGTATGCCTGGGAGAAAAGTGCTGAGATTTTCCATTATTAAATGAAAATTTAATAACAAAATTTTAATTAATATTAAAAAGACCACTGTACCTTTTTGAATTGAAATTTACTACGATGCCACGACAGTTTGTGGAGAAGATTTAAATATACCAAACATTATAGACGCTAGTAGAGTAAGACCACCAGAAAATTTGCACCACCTTTTTTTGGCCATTTCAGTACCACAATACCGCTTCTATTCATACCCTAGCACCACATTTTTTTGGCCATTTCGGCGCCACAATACCATTTTTTAAATCCTTAATTAAATTACAATTAAGGAGAGAAATAATATCGAATTAATTCAACAGCACCCAAAGGACCCGAACCCCATGGGTGGCGAATCCAGCACACTAACAACAGACTAAAGTGTCCAGTGATGACGATGGATTAATTGTTTGATTTATATTAATTCAAAATTTAATTCAACAGCACCCAAGAATACGGCTGGCGAACCATCACACTAGCCATTTATTTTGCAGCTTTTATTTTTTCTTATCCGGATATGCAAAGTGAATATATAATATATGTGAATATATATGTGTTATTGTATGTGATTATATAAATCAATATGAATATATAATATATTTGTGAATATAAATGATTATTATATGTGATTATGTATGCAATGTGAATATATATATATGTGGATTAATGTGAATATTTATTTGTTATATTTTTAAATGCTCATTGTTTTAATAATAATTTTTTCTTATGATTATGATATGGTCACAATTCAGTGTTGATGGGCCAGGATGGTAAATAAATGGGTGAATGGAGGCTATAGGAGCAGGAATAATCTGAATAATCTGAGATATGCTCAGTGCGGACGGTTAAGCCGCTAATGTAGCTGGAATTGCCCTCAACTATTTTTTTTCTAATGCTTGCTAATCGTGTTAATTGTAATTTAATTAAGGATTTAAAAAATGGTATTGTGGCGCCGAAATGGCCAAAAAAATGTGGTGCTAGGGTATGAAAAGAAGCGGTATTAATTTCTGGCGCAATTTGAGCCCATTCATATAGGGTTCGGTCAAGTAACCGTCTTTGTTAGTAGTTTATTATAAAGAGGGTTTGCCAACATTTCAACGATACAAAATACAATTCGTCAATTTCATTGTACTGGGATATGATAACTGGAAGTCCTGACAAAATTTTAACCCGCTCCTATCGAATTGAACCAAGCTTTTGTACTAATGAACATTATTCCAAGAGGATTTCATGCTCGAGAAATCTGTTTTCA
>JAKKIK010001830.1:0-13987 GCA_024500135.1 Heterodera carotae | reverse complement strand
GAATGGGGTGGGGAGGGGTGGAGGGAAGCAGCGAGAGGGAGAGAATGGGGTGGGGAGGGGTGGAGGGAAGCAGCGAGAGGGAGAGAATGGGGTGGGGAGGGGTGGAGGGAAGCAGCGAGAGGGAGAGAATGGGGTGGTGGGGGGTTAGGGGAGGGGGCAGAATGGGGAGGGGTCATTTGGCGGTGCTTTGACCTCATCTGCTGCCCTCGCGCCCTTAAGCCTCCCCCTCGATGCTGCGCTCACTTTTCCCGCAAATGCACACGCCAATTTGCTCAAAGGATGCGATAGATACGGTAATATAATAATAATAGTAATAATAAAACAATTAACAATATATTTGTGGCGATAATACAAATAATGATCAAACAGTGAGAGGACGGACAGACACTTTCTTTGCGTTTCGTTTTTGTCACTTTACAAATATAAATAAAGGCTCAGCTCATCTGTCAGAGCACCGTTTGAACCAATGGAAAAGACTAAATTTGAAGAATTTAATATATATTATTCTTAATATTTATCCTTTATCAGTTTTGAATTGTGACATTTTGGTCATTATTTGATACGATAACAAAAAAAACGAAGAAGTCCATAAATAGTAATAATACAATTTAACAAATATTAAATGTTTTTATCTTTTTATTGAATCCTGTGCATTTCCAGCAATATTATTTCGGCATAATCACTTCATTTGTCTAAATTAGAACTTTGTACTCATTACGTAAATGAATATTAAAAAGGAAATGCCATTTTGGAAATTTCAAACTAAAACATGGGCGGCGTTCACATTCCCAAGGTGAATTAACGCCACCCGCGGGGGGCGGCGGGGGGGGGGGGACACTTTCTCATGCAGCGGCCGCAGTCATTTTGTTGAACACTGTGCTGCTGATGAATGAGACAATAAAATGGGAAAGTGTGGGACGGAGGATAAAAAAAGTAAATGGATAAAAGGGGTGGCAAAGGCAGCGACGGTGGCCGATGAGCGAATGAATGAAAGTGTCCCTTAAAAGGCAAAGGCCGCCGCAAAATGCGCGAGGGCATTCTGTTCAATGATATCGTCGCATCAATTACAATAAATGATCCATGCATTCTTCATTAATTTATTGCTCCCTTTCACACGTTGCCTAATTCATTTAACGCCACTTCTGTTTCAGAGTACCTAAGCTGATTTTGAGGGGGGGGGGGGGGCAATAATGGGGGGGGGGGCAATGAAATTGAGGGGGACCGATTGATTTGGGATGGCGGCGGGTTGGTTGGTGGGTGATTGAGCGGGCTGAGGCGGGGGCGGGGGGAAGGGTGTGGTTTAGTTGAACAAGGGCTGATTGAGTGTGCATAGATAGGGGTTGAGAAATCTCCGCCCCGCCGCCGCCCCCCTCCCCTCAAGGCATCACCCCTCCCCCCCTCCCCCCCCTCCCCCTCCCTCTCCCCCCACCTGCCACTTACAGTCTCTCTCCTCCCCCGCCCACTTCCATTCCAATGTCCCCTCTTCCCATCGTCGTCCCCCGCCTCATCCCTCCCACACGACTCTTCCTTTTCTCTTTGGTTGCTTTTCCCGATCAAATAATCCCATTCATTCGACGACGTTCCGTCATTTAACAGCACAAATGCTTCTCCCGTTGTTCGTGTGCTTTTCAACTTTTATTTGACATCATTTTCCCTTTATAATATCGCCGCCGCTTTTCCCCTCCCATTTTTGTCCCCTTTTTTTACCGTTTGCCTCTTTTACCGTAATTCTCACAATTTTGCATTGTCATCAGTCAATGAACAACTCCAATGTTATGCCATCTGTTCGGCACCGAAGCCATCTCCAAAATGTGTGCCAGACTCAGCCGCAAAGTCAGTCCTCCATTTGTCAGTCCCCCCTAATTTGGACACTTCATACTGATCAGTGGACATTGGCAAAATTATGTTGTTCGGCGGGTCTGTCCCTGCGCCCAATGCGCGACAGTCTCCGAGTCCGGAGGAATGTCCGGAACTCAGAAACATGGCAAGAAAGGTAAAGCAGCAAAATTGAAGAAGGTCATATAGCATTAGCTATTTTTCGGTTTTAGTGAATGAATGCCCCGGGCAAAACATTTGCTCACTTTCGATTCTTGCACAATTAAATAAATCTTGAAGTTGCCTCACGCCGCCCGTCCATCACTTTTTTCTTCTTTTTTTTTTGAATATTTGCCACCGAATTGTCTTTTTGGCACTTTCCCTGGTAACTCATCAACAATACATTTATAACACTTCTCTTCTCCATTCCCTTTGTGAATGATGAATGAATGAATGAATGTCCATCATTTTTTTTGGGGGGGGGGGCACAAATTTGGGGGAAATCAAAAATCATTTTTCATTCATTCACTAATTATATTATTTACTTAAAAATGTCAATTTTAACTATCGAATTCATAAAAGGGAGAAAAACTTTAATGATTGGCCAAATAAAAAATGTTACGATATCCTTTTGATAAAACAGCAAAAATTGAAGAAAGAGAGAGGAGAGAAAAGAGTTGGCGGTAAGGGACAAAATGAGAGGGGAAACTGACAAATGGAGGGAGGGGGGGGGGGGGGGGGGAGGGGAGGGGGGGGGGGGAGGGAATGCCAAAAAGGTAACCAAAATTGAAAATGAATGAATGCAAAGCGAATTCAGCAAAAGAAGCCGATGATGGAAAAGAAGCGACGGGCTCGGATAAACAAGTGCTTTGATCATCTGAAAGAGCAGCTGCTGCACTCGGACATGCAACAAAAGTGCGTTTTGGTGAGGGAGGGGCCCCGGGGGGAGGGAGGAGGGAGGGAGGGGTAGGGGGGAGGGTTAAGGGAGTTTTGTCAGCGGGCTCCGACAACCGTTGCCAAAGTCGGTAGGGGTCCAAAAATGGCCATAAAATTTCAGGGTCAGATATCTTGGATGAATGTTATGATGGCATGGATTAAATGGGATAAAACACATTAGAGAGAGAGAGAGAGAGAGAATATAATTGAATCAATTAGTAAAAATGATGGCAAATGAATGCGTTTATTTGAGACGAAAATCATTTTCCAGCAGCAAATTGGAGAAGGCAGACATTTTGGAGAAGACCGTCCAATTTGTTGATCGCTTAAAGCAGCAGAACTTGATAATGCTTTCACTGCTCGACTGCACCGAGCCGTTAAATGCCTTTTGGGGCGGCGTCCAAAGAGGGGTAATAATTAATTAATTAATTAATTATTCCAATTAACTTTTGATTGTTTCTTTCATTTTCAACCACTTATTTCTCTCAGATTTCTGTCAGTGTTATGGCCACCGTCGATTTGTTGTCCGGTCTTCCGGCACCATTTTGCTCTGTCGAACTTTGCCACCGCGTGCGCAAGGAATTGCCGGAGAGGGCGGCGATGGCTGCCAGTCTCAGCCCAACCCCCGCGGCGTCAACTCCGACACTGACACCGAACAGTGCCACCCGACACCAACACCAGCAGCAGCCAAATATATTTGTGCCGTCGTCGAAAGGTCACTTTGATTTGAAGCGAAGGGAGCAAAAAGTTGTCGCAATTTCAGCAAACGCTTTGGCACCTCCTTCGCTTGCGCGATATGTGTTCGCGCCAGTCCCATCGTCGGCGGCCCCCTCCCCCACGGCGCCATTTCCAATCATTCGGCCGCCCCCCCTGCCATTGCCACCAAATTACATATTTCCATTTTTCAATGGTCAACCAATTAATTGGCCATTTGATGGAATTGGAAGTGCGGGAACAGCTGAACAAACGCAAAAATGTGCAGAGAATGGACCAAAAAGGGAGAAAGACAAAGGTAAGAAGAGAATGAATGGACAGAACTCTGAACAACGGAGGAAGACCATTTAAGGGCAGAAACAATCTGCGGACACAAATCATCAGTCAGACCAAAATGCCGGCACTGAAGACGAGGAAGAAGAAGCATCGGATACTGGCACACCTGGCCCCCCGGGGGAGGAAATTTTGGTAGATGTGGAGAGTGTTGAGGCGATCGAAACACAGAAAGAGGGAGGGATAGGGGAGCAGCAGGACAGTGGGGTCAGTTGTGGTGGAGCAGGAAAAGAGGAGGGACTAATTTGAGATGGGCCTTTGAGAAAAGAGGGAATTTTTGGGGCGGGGGGGAATTGTTAAGGGGTGGAGGGGGGGGGCGGGGGTAAGGGGGGATTGTTAAGGGGGGCAAGAGGAAATATTGGGGGGGGGGGGGGGGGGGGAATGAATCGATGGGGGAGCTATTCATTTCAATACAATTCTCTTGTTTAGGTGTTCAGTGAAAGTCCCGAAGTAATTAATCGAAGGAAAACGAAAATGGCCGAAGAGCCGACGAAAGTGAGGGTTCTGATGGCACGGAAGAGGAGAAAGCTTAATGACGGCCGCATTTGGTCGGTGGATTCGGTGCTGGACAGAGACAAATTGTAAATTTGGTCAATGAATGGCGCTGAGAGAGACATTTTGAAAATGACCAATCGTCAAAACCAAGACAAACCAAAAAAATGCTTCTGATGAATGTTTACACCAATTTGAATAAGGGGCGCACAAACATTTGAAAAAAAATCGCCGAATTTCTTTCAAATTAAATGCAACTGACTAAGTTTATGCTAATTATGTCCAATGTGCACCCCGAGCATTTGGAAATGCTTTTGCGTAAATCATTCATCCCGTGCTTTTGCTCAGATTAGCTAATGGACTGACTGACTGATTGGGGGCTAATTGGCCAATGATGCCAACAATTCTGTCCCCTTTCCTCCACCGCTTTTCCTAAAAATATTCCGATCACTTTCCCATTCCCATGCTCATCTCCCCCATCCATCCATTCATTCATTCATTTATTATCTGTGTGCTTTGCGAGTTTTGTTGCTTCCATTATCAGTGTGGGAAGTATCGGATGGATTGAACGTGGCTAACAAATAAAAGAGAAGGAACGCAAAATGAGGGACCGTCGGGCGCCTTTTCCTTTTTTTCCCTCCTCAAAAAGTTTGGAGGGGACGGGGGGACTCGCTTCTGTCTGCTGAATTCGAATTTGTGGCCCCCACGGCATAACAATTCAAAATGCTTCCTCCTCCAATTAATCTCCCCATTCGCATGTTTGGCAATTGAATTGGGTGGATAATCGGCGGAAAAGAGTAAAGGACAGAGACATTGGGCGGGGGCATAGAAGGGAGAGATTGGGACGGCGAACGATTAATCGGTGCGCAAACGGAAAGGAAAAAGTTTAGAGATGATTTGGAGGGAGGGGTTGGAAAGTGTGGGAACGATGAAAACTATTTGGGGAGAGAGAGAGGGGGGGTGAGGGGCCGGCAAAAAAGGGGGGGAGCGAAGCGGGAGGGGGGGGGGGGGGGGGGGGGGGGGGGAGTGAGGGGCCGGCAAAAAGGGGGGGGGGGCGAAGCGGGAGGGGGAGGGGGGGGGAGGGGGGGATGAGAGGGGGGGGGGAATGTTTACACTTTTATGTGCCGCCGAAAGGATTAATCTGACGGAAGTTGGATTTTGCGGTGGGTGAAGAAGCACAAAAGGGGAAAATTGCCGAATAAAATGACATTTCCCTTGAGGCGAAAAGGCAAAAAACGGCAGAACACAAACTTATTCTCCGTTTCCGTTAATTGCACCGTAATAATAAATGGGATACCGAACATCCGCGCATTAAATAAGCTCCGTTCCATTTAGGGCATGGAATAACCGCGGGGAAACCCACGGGGATCATTGGGAATTCAGCATAATAACAGTTCGGGTGATTGTAATAAATGTCGAACTCAGTCGGCAGTTGTCCTATTCAGTTTTACTGACCCTAATTAATGGCATTTAATTTTAACAGTTTCGGTTAATTTTCGCGCAAATTGCCTTAGGCAAATTCCCATGAAATTCGTTCGCTTGACAATGACTTCAAAGAGATAAATAACCTTCGGCGGATTTGAACACTTTCTGTCGCCGATTAATTCCTTTGTCTCCTCCCCCTCCCTCTTTCTCACTTTTCATCAGTGTCAGTGTCTTCTCTCTCTCTCTCTCTCTTTCTCTGTGTCCATTTGCACCGAATTGCCTTCGCCTTTTTGAAATGCCGACAAATCCTTTCAAACTTTTATTTTTTCTCCCTCTCATCTTCCCCTAATCACCCTCTCTTACCCCTCCCTTCTCAATTTTCTCTATCTCATTTCATCTCTCTCTCCTTCCCCCCTCATTCCCTTTGCACCTTTTCCCTGTTTTGGTAGGGACCCTTTCGGGCATTCATTCCCATGCCCTTTTCTTCCCCATCTCCCTCCCTTTTTTGCTTCATCGTTGTGCTTACCCCCCCCCTCCTTCCTCTCCCCTCCTTAAAATTTAAATAATCTTAAAAATGTATGAAAGAATTGAGGGAGCGGCTAAAATGATAAAAGGCCTAAAAAAGTTTGGATGGATTAGTGGGAAGAAACAGGAGGAGTAAAGGGGGGGGGAGTAAAGGGGGGGGGGGGTAAAGGGGGGGAGTAAAGGGGGGGGGGGGTGTTCAACCCGATTATCTGCTGCCCTCGTCTTATGCTAATGTCCAGCAGCAGGACGGGTTTCCGGATTTTTGGCTTTTTCAGGGATTGTTCTTTCCTGCCCCCGCAAGTGATGGAAGGACGGCGATTGGAAAAGAGTTGGGGCAATTAACATCCAAACGATGATCTTATTTTCGAATCATTTAAATTTGCTTATTTTCGAATCATTTAAATTTTGTTTGAGTGTTTTTCTCTTTCACATTTATGTCCTCCCCCCCCAATTTTCCCCGCCGCCATTTTTCTTATCACCCAATTTTTGATTTCTTTTTTTTTTCACTGCTATGACTCTATCAATTAGTTCATCATTCATTGCCGTCTAGTCACTTATCCATAACCCTAAAAAAAGAAGAAGTCAATTCCAACAAATAAATGTCTTTTGGTGGCCCGGCAAATAGCGAAGGCTATTTCTATGATTATGATGAAAATGGGGCGGACGACGGATTTCGGTGGCCGAGCCAATTTTGCCGAGAAGATCCCTTCTGGGTGAGTAATGAAGGCGCTTACACACACATACACATTTTGTGATCACTGATCAGACCCGTGAAAAAGCATTGCCGCCAAATGATTCTTCCCCGGCGGGCGTTTCCGTGCCGTTTTTGCCCGTCGCATTGACCCAATGTCTGCAGGAAGCCGTCATCGCCCAAATTCCGCCGCTTTTTCTCCTGTTCACTTTGCCTGTTTTGTGGACTCAATTGGCCAATTCGCGTCGCGAATTGCGCGCCACGCGCTGCGACCGTACGCTGCCGCGTGGTATTCTGACGACGACAAAAAATGTGCCCTAAAATGCCGCCGTTTTTGGCGATCATTCGTCAATTTTGTTTTAAGGGCATAATAGCACTGCTGTTTGGACTGAAGACTGTGCTGTTTTTGTCTGTTTGCTACGATTGGCTTTGGAAGGGCGAAAATGTGCCAATCGTCGAATTAATGTCACCCGTTACTCACATGGCCACTCTGGTCAGTCTATGCAAGTCCGATGGTTAATTTGTATCCGATTATCGGATAATCACGGATATAATATTAAATCCGTTCGCCAATTCGTGGCTATTTGAGTATTCATTACTCAATTAATTGAATATGGCTTTTTTGCAGATACTTCTCCTCCACTACTCCGAGCAGTGTCGCTCAGTCGGACTGGCCTCACCCGGCACCATTTTCTGCACTTGGCTTTTGTTCGTCGCTGTCGGCATTTTCGAGTTCCTCTTTTGGCTTCGCGTGGGTTTTGACCCGACAAAAACTCTAATCCCATTAATCCGTTTAGAATGCACATTCAGCGGATTTTGTCAGCCATTTGGTCCCATTGATTTGGTGGCCTTTATGCTGCTTGCAGCTAATTTTTCATCTCTTCACAGAATCAGTGCCCTCTAAATTCAACGACGAAGTTGGCAGCATTTGATTTTGGATTTTGATTTTTGCCCATTCAATTCAGGCAAATTCATCGCCCGAATCTCGCGCATCCTTCGTAAGTCGTCAATTCTTTTTATGGTTGGATCCGCTCGTGTGGCGAGGATATCGAAAACCGTTGACCGAAGGGGACGTGTTTGAACTTGAGCCGTCGCTGAAAGCGCAGCGACTCTTCCAAAGGTGGACATTGGAGAGACAACGGCAATTAAAATGTTAGTGGTGGGCTATTAAAACGGATATTTTAATTTGGTGGATGAATGAGTGTTCATTTCGTTTCAGTCATCAGTCGTGCACAACCATTGCCCCCGGCCCGCTTCGTTTCCGCCGCCCATTCATCGGCCACTTTATCCGATGATTGTGCTGACAACAAAAGCGTGCCGCCGACGGATGAATGCCGTCCGCTTTTGGGCGGCCCAACTCCGAAGCAGCCTTACGGTGCCGCGGCAGATGGTAAAGCACCGTTTGGTGCTGCCACTGCTCCGTCCCCCACTCCTTCGATCATCGTTTGTCTGTGGCGTCTTTTCAAATGGGAAGTGATCGGCGCAATGCTTCTCAAAGTGTTCTCTGATCTGTTCCAATTCGCCTCGCCCATTCTTCTCGGGTGGGCAAATTGTTGTTATTGTTGCATTATAATCCGTTGCGATATTCACTCACCTTTTGCAGCCAGCTGATCACTTTCACTGAGGATCAATCCCTTTCCTCCGGGCTTGGCTATCTGATCGCCGTTTGTCTGTTCATTGCTTGCCAACTTCGCTCCCTTTTCTTAAACAATTAGTTGGTTTTTATCGTTTTTGGCCGCTTTTCATTGAATCTTTTCCCAGTTTTGTGCTGATGTTCTCTGTCGGCTGTAAAGTGCAGTCTGTGCTAACTTCAGCTGTTTTTGCAAAGGTTTGTGCCAGGGATGGCACCGATTCCGGGAATTCCGAACTTTCATTTTCGGCATCTGGTGCCATCTCTTGTTTGTTGCACTTTTGCCCAAGGCGCCATTTCTGACTTTGTTTGCCTTTTCTCAGACCCTTCGACTGTCAAACGGCGCCCGCCGGGGACGGACCAGCGGAGAAATTCAAAATTTGATGGCCATCGACGTGGACCGTTTCCAACAGATAACGCCCCTCCTCCAACAGTTGTGGTCCGCCCCCTTTCAGGTCCATTAATTATGTTTTTACTGTACTACAATACATACAGTAATAAATCTCCTTAGATTACTGTAGCGCTAATTTTGCTTTACCAAACCATCGGTTGGGCCGTTGTCGGCGGCCTTGCCGTAATGCTTTTGCTGATTCCATGCAATTTTGTGGCAATTAAATTCACAAAACGATGGCAGGTTTGTGTGTTGTTCAAAGTTATTTTTGAAACGCTTTTATTCAACAGATGGAGCAAATGAAATGCAAAGACCAACGCTTGCGAATGACCAATGAGGTACAATGGCACGGGAATTGATGGCATGGCATGGGAAGGACGAATCTGATAGGATAGCATGGCAATTGATGGCTTGTCATGGTGAATGGATTAGAGAGAGGGGATGTTCCATGGCATGTATGGGGGGATTACATGCCATAGATCATGACATCGGATACATTGGACAGAATGGCATTGGATGGCATGGATTAAACCAAAGTCTGATACCCATTATTGAATGAAGGTTCTGGGTGGAATTCGTGCTGTCAAACTGTACGCATGGGAAACGCCGATGATGCGCCAAATCGAAGGCATTCGAAAGCGCGAGATTAATCTTTTACGCAAAAGTGCCCTTCTCAGAGCGACCAGCGAAGTTTGAATTTTGGAAATAACAATGTAATTTGGCACAATTTTAAAGGTGCTAAATGTTACAGCGCCCACTTTTGTGTCCATTCTTTCCTTCGCCTTTTACGTCCTTCCCAATCCCATCACTCATCCGTTAACCCCCGCCGTGGCATTCGTCTCACTGACACTCTTTTCCCAATTGCGTCTCCCGATGATAATTTTTGCCGAATTAGTCGCACAACTTGTCCAAACGTCGGTGTCCAATCGACGGTTGAAAGAGTTTATGGTGGCCGAGGAGGTGGAGGAGGGAGCCGTACAACGGGAACAGGATCCCGAATGTGCGTTGTTCAAAAAGAGGGGGGGGGGGAGGGAGGGGAGAAATGGATGAGGGGCACAAAAAGCACGGCGATTGGCACTTAGACCCCGTCAATAATACCATACTTGCAAGCATTAGCTATCTTACGAAAACCTAAAATTGCTGGTCCAGAGCAGTGTTGCTGCCTTTAACCCGAGATTTTTCTTGACCCGAAACCCGAAAACTTCGAGTGCCCGAGGCAACACTGGTCCATAGTTGGCGCGATCCAGGAGTGGCATCACACCCCGGGGCTAGGATTAGTGTGGCTATTATTGGACGATTAGCCAATGGAAATCAATGCACTCACTTCTCCTGATCAGATGAGCGTGCCGTTGACGTGGAGTTCGCCTCGTTCGACTGGCAATTCAAACAGCGTCTGCAGCACGACGCTATGTCTGCCCGTCTCCGTCATCGCCATTCACTCTCGCAGCCCACCGTTTGTTTGCCGTACACTCTGAACAACATCGAATTGCATTTACGCCGTGGTCTTCTCACGGCCATTGTTGGCAAAGTCTGTCTCTTTGTTATTATAATCAAACAATTGAACTCTTATCCTAATAAGGTCGGTTGCGGAAAATCGTCATTGATCAGTGCCATTCTCGGCGAAATGCACAAAGTGTACGGTTATGTGGGCGTTCGCGGCACTTTGGCTTATGTGCCACAACAGGTTGCATGGTTGGCACTTGACCAGAGCAAGAAATGAACAAGCGACCGCACATTAATTCCAACTAATTTTAGCCTTGGATTTTGAATCGGACGATCCGAGAGAATATCATTTTCCCGATCAGTGAGGACGAAAAGACAGACGAGCAACATTACGCCAAAATAGTGGAAGCATGTGCACTTCAAACGGATTTTGCGATGCTACCGGACGGAGATCAGACTGAGATTGGGGAGAAGGGCATCAATCTCTCCGGGGGGCAAAAGGCCAGGGTATAATGGACAAAGGAACATTTTGGGGAATTTCACCGATCACTAAGTGATCATTTTGATTGACAGGTGAATTTGGCACGTGCTCTTTACCGCAGAGCGAACATTTACCTTTTGGATGACCCTCTCTCTGCGGTCGATGCCATCGTCGGACGGCATATATTCGACAAAGCCATTGGTCCCTCATCGCTGACCAAAGGGTGCACTCGCATTTTGGTCACCCATTCGTTGGCCTATTTGAATCAATGCGATTGGATCGTCGTTTTGGATGGTCAACAAAATTCTTCATTCAAAGAATCCCCGCTGAACCTTTTTTTAGATGGTCAAGTTAAAAGTCAAGGCATTTTCGCGGATTTGTTGAAGGACGAAGAAACGGCGAAAATGATAGTCCGATTAGAAGCAGAAGCAAAAGCAGCAGGTGGGCACAGACAATGGAAATGAACAGACGAAAAGCCTAACTTTTGTTCAAACAGTTGAAGCCGCCAATTTGGACGAAAGCGACGGCGAAGCCATTGAATCGGACGACAGCACGACGAGAACAGCGAGCAGTGCACTGACAATGACGTCGTCGTCACGTTCACTCCGCAGGCGCCACCATCGAATCAGCAGTGACCAACGAAACTCGCTGAAAGTACGTGTGGCAAAAGGCCAAAATTAAATGATTAAATTTGCACCGATGATAACTGACTGACTGATTGTTTGTTATCATTCATTTTTAGCGCAGCATTTCCAAGTCGACCAGCGCCACGGCTGGCGAGTCGAAACTGAAAGCGACCTCCTTGGGCAAGTTGGTGAAAGCGGAAGGTGCGGAGACGGGCCACGTCCAGCTGAGCGTGTACAGCCAATACTTCGCCGCCATGCGATGGCCTCTGTTCATCGGTTTTACCCTGTTCATGGTGCTTTACTTCGTCATGGGCATCATCCAATCCTTTTGGCTAACCGGATGGTCAGATGACAATTCGTTGTCTTCCGAACCCCCGGGCAGCCCTAAAATGCCGCCAACAGTTCGACTGGGCGTTTATGCGGCACTGAGTTTGGCTTTAGGTAACCAATCGGAAGTGACATTTTAACAAATTCTTTAAAAACTATTTCATAATTTCTGTTTTGCTCATAATGAGTCTCATCCTTAAAAAGTGATCTTTCTGGCATTGTCTTACATTTTCCAAATCGTCGGCAGTGTCAATGCTAGCATAAGACTCCACGGGCCTCTCCTGGAGCGGATTTTGCACGCGCCGGTGTCCTTTTTCGACACGACGCCCCTCGGGCGAGTGCTCAACAGATTTGGCAAAGTCTATTGGATTCGTATCCGATAATATTTATACTCATTGCCCCTTCTGAAGGAATTCGACACGGTTGACCTTCGATTGGGCAGCTCGTTTCGCTTTATGTCCTTCAGTCTGTTGATGGTACTCCAAGTGATGATTATTGTTGCCATTTCCACGCCGCTTTTCATTCTTCTCGACATTCCAATTTGTGCCATTTACTTTCTAATTTTGGTCATTGAAATTCAAAAATTGTTTCACCCAATTTTGGCTTTGGCACTTTTTGCAGATGTTTTTCATTCCCTCTTCGCGTCAATTGCAACGCCTCACTTCAATTTCGCGTTCACCGTTGTATAATATGTTTGCCGAGGTCATCAACGGCGCCACTTCCATCCGCGCTTTTGGCGTTTCGCAGGCATTTTCCGACAAATTTTGCAATAAATTGGATGCACATATTAGGTTCAGGTGAGTGTTGAGATGTTGGGTAAATTATTACGATGTAAAACAAATCTTTTGAAGGTATTTTTCGTTGAGTGTCAATCGTTGGCTTTCCATTCGTATCGAATTGATCGGAAACATTGTCATTCTCGCCACCTCCGCGTTGGCCGTACTCTCTCGCCAGTGGGGGTCTGCCACCGCCGGTCTGATCGGTCTGTCCGTGTCGCGCAGTCTCGATGTTTGTTGGTTCTTTGATTTTGCCGACAATTCTTGAAATTGATTCATGTCAGATCAGTGCCATGTTCGGACATCTTGTCCGCACTCTCAATGATTTTGAGCTTGGCGTTGTGTCAGTTGAACGCGTTTTGGAGTATATGAAATGCCCGCAGGAAGTTGTTTTACCATCAACTTAGGATGACTTAGAACATCAATTCATTCAGGCATCATGGTACAGTCAGCCTGGCAAAGAAATCCCCGAAGATTGGCCTGGCCAAGGCGAAATTCGCCTGCAGGGCTTTTCGTGCCGATACCGTCCCGAACTTGACCTTTCCCTTCGTTCAATTAATGCCGACATCCGTCCGCAAGAGAAGGTGGACAGACATTTACAATAACCTAACTTATTTTTAAATTTAATTGCATAATTTTAGGTTGGAGTTGTGGGACGGACTGGCGCCGGGAAGACTTCGTTTGCATTGGCATTATTTCGCATCGTCGAGGCGGCTGAAGGGCGAATTTTGATCGATCGGGTTGATATCAGTCGCATCGGATTGCAGGAACTGCGCTCACGCATTACTGTAAAAAATTATGCATTTTTGTTCCAATATTTCCGGGGATTTTAGATCATTCCACAAGATCCGGTGCTTTTCGCGGGCACTTTGCGCTTCAATTTGGACCCTTTTGAAGCGTATTCGGACAATGAATTGTGGACGGCACTTGAACATGTGCATCTGAAGGAATTCGTCCAAATTCAGCATGGAAAATTGAGCCATCCAATTGCCGAAGGGGGCGAAAACATAAGGTGGGATGAGGGGGGGATTAGCTAAAAGGGCTCAAATTAGAGATACATATAATAACCTTTTGTCCTGTCAATCTTCCAGTAAATAAAGGACCTCAGCAGATCGGCTTTTCGGTTACAATTTAGGGATTCCAAAAATTGATCGAGTAAAAACCCAAAATGAAATTTTTGTGCTTTAGCGTTGGCCAACGTCAGCTTTTATGTTTGGCACGGGCCATTCTTCGCCGGACAAAAATTATTGTGATGGACGAAGCGACGGCGTCAATCGATTCACAAACGGACGCATTGATCCAAAACACAATTCGTACCCAATTCCAGGCAAATATGATTTATGAAATAAATGTATGCTTTAATTTCCCTCGTGCAATTCAGT
>JAKKIK010001829.1:0-13996 GCA_024500135.1 Heterodera carotae | reverse complement strand
CTCCTCATTAGGGAGAGAATTCACTCTCTGCCGCCTGGGCACAAGTCTCCACTGCCGCCTGGGCACAAGGAGGAGAGTGACCACAATTATCACATTAAAACAAACGCAGATTCGCTCATTACTCTTTGAATGTTCTTGTCAGAATCGGGATCTTTTTATTAAAAAATTTATTTTTAAGTAATTTTTTTAAATTGCTAATGATTTATTAATTTGGTGGTATTTATGGTAAATTTTCTCGAGGCTTTTTGAATGTTTAATTCTATCATTTTCAACAATATTTTTTTGGTAAACAACAACAGTATCATAAAATGTTGGCGATAGGCCTTAATTTGTTTATCATTTGCTAAGCTTTAAATTATTCAATAAATCCAATTATTTATTTCCATTAGGTGAACCTGAATTTATTGTTTGATTGTAATTGTTGGATATTCCTTGAAGTCTTAATGAAATTGAAGGGAGCCGTCTTGGTTTACCATCTCTTGATGAAAGTTCTTCTTTTTTCGATAAACTTTAGTGTTTTTTAGGTAGACCTTAATTATATGGTTATTAAATGATGTCACGAGGTAGTGTAATAAATTTGTTATAGATATTTCTATCCATTTATTTATTTTTTACTCATATATTTGTGTTCTATCTTAACAAATTAATGTTTATATGATTTTTTTTAGAAAATAATTATCATCTCGATTCGCGATACAGCTTCATATGGTCCTCTCACGCTTTAGTCTTATAAATTTTTTTTTGAAAAAATTTTAATGGCTGGAGACACTTATTTTTAAGAAAATAAAATGAATTATTGATCAATTATGCAGCATGTTCAATACATTCATATCTTGAAAAATAAATTCTACCCTATCTTTGTATTAGAGAACATTATTAAATATTATAGTTGTACTAATACCTTTTTTTAATTTTGTAAATAGAAACTTTGACAATGCCTAATTCCAAATTAGGAACTATTTTCTCCAGATATAAATTGATCATTCAGTTACTTTCCTGGCAATATTTTGACCAACTTTATTACTTCTTGTAGTAAACCAGCAATTGTACATGTTAATGAGAAATGATAAAGGAACGTGAATTTGAGCCAAGGGTTCGTCGGTTGTCTTTATTTAAACGCAGATTAATTTACTCTGGTTTTAAAAATTATTTACATTTGTTTTAGTGCTATAATGCCATCATAGTTTCAATGATCATTTAATTTCATTATAAATGTTTTTGACCAAAAGCTAATTTAAGCGCTAATGTCACACTTGGATTAGAATAAGGCATAAAGGTCAAGCGGGTTAAATATTGATTTCTTCAGGCATCGGCTTATTTTATTTTGATGAAGTCTACTGAATAATTAGGATTGCTTATGTTGGTTTTTAATTTATATTCGGGATTGTTGGTTTGATAGTCCCACACTACTTAATTTTTTGCATTAGCGTATTAATTAATGAAAATATTCATCTAATTTGTTATTTTGTTCAAATATTTTGCCGTTTTCATAATACACTTCTTCCCAAGGCTGGAACCACTCAAAAAACGTTGATCATTTTTAATTTTATTGTCATTGCCTTTCAGTGAATAAAAAAGATCATCCGAATTTTGCTGATGAGTACTGATAATTTAACTATTGAAATTTTTGTTTTGAATTGACACATTTTGCCAGTTATGACATTATGAATTTTTTTATTCATTTAAATTTTTTAACAAGTATTTTATTGTCTTGTTTTTTATTATGACACTGTTTAAGCTGTTGTCAAATAGCATTTTATTTTATAGCTTGGAATTAGGTTTTATGTTTTTTGTGATTACTGTATTAAATTTTTAGACGGAAATGTACTAATACTTTCAGCGAAGCTCAAGATTTCTGAAAACCAAAATAAAATAAACATTTATTCGTGCAGTAAGAAACATAATGTATGATAAAAAATGAAAAAAAAAATTTAATTGAATGAACATCCATCTATTACTTCCTTAATAAAAACAATTCTTTGATTTATTGTCTGATTGAAAGCAAATCAAGATAAGTTCAATATATTTATATGATTATAATTTGTCCTTATTCTTCCGAATAGTAGTGCAAGCAGCTCGACACGTATGAGAAAAACAAACAAAATTTTGTACTATACTTTATTAAGCTGAGTAAAACTAAATAATAAAAAAAGTTTCCAACCCCAAAATAAACAAGAAAAAGAAACAAAACAACAACCAAGAATGCTAACCAGTATTTCTGGTAAACCAGCTAAGATTGCAACAAAAAGGACTCGTGGAAAATAACCACCGGATGATGCGAGTTTTATTTTAATAGTATTGTGATAAAGAATTAAATAAATTGTTTATATTACGATAAAATTAATTGCATTATCTTTTTATCCAAAGATCTTCACTAAAAATCCCAAAATTAATTATTATAAATTAATTCCATCTGATAATAAAAATTGGCGCTGCGGAAAAACCTAAGATAAATTTGATTGATGCAACTTAAAATGTAGCAGTTTTTGAAAATTTATCTTTATTAATATTTCTAAACTATTTTGTCAATTAATTTAACAATTATAACTTAAATTAAATCAAAGTAAATCTATTACAAATACAAATGATGGAAAGGAACAGGCGAGTATGGATCGTGGAAAGAGACAGTTGAGTTCGGGTACATATTTAAACCTAAAGAAACAAGATTCTTAAAAACAAAAAAGTAAACAGTTATTTATTGGCACATTATTATCGAATCGTACAGTAAAAAGACTAAGTATATGGTAAAAAATAAAATAGGTTTATTTGAATAAACATCCATCTATTAGATTTATTGTCTAATTAAAAAATATGTTCATATGATTTTTTATAATTGATGGTTGGTTAATCTTTATTCTTCTGAATAGTACATAATGCCAGCATCTCGCCGCAGCGTACGAGTAATAAACAAGCTGAGTAAACTAAATATCAAAAAATTAAGCAATAAACACGACAAAAAAAAATTGTTCAACCCCTTAAATTAATTAACTTTCCTAGAATAAATAAAATTTTCAATATTCATCGCAACTAAATAATAAAATATAAAAAAAAATTAACCGCATTGTGAGACCTCATATATTGAAGGAAAAGATTTTAAGAGGATATATGAGTTTATTAGTGGTAATTACATGAAAAGCAACCAAACAATAACCCAAGAACCAATACTTCTGGTAAACCAGCAATGGAAAATAAATGAGCTGGACGAGGCAAGTTCTTATTTTAAAAGTACATTTACTAAAAATAAAATTTATTTCCCACTTTATTTGTGGCAGAAAATGTTGACCCAATATCATATTTTTTGTTTGAATTTGTGTAACCCAATTTATTCAAACATAATTTTCCGCAAGTGCAAATAAGATTTGCGCTTAAATTTGTTGAATAATTAAACTACATGTTATGGTTTCAAAGCAATTGCATCATAACTATCAAAGTTTTACACATAAAATAAAAACAAATTTTTCAATTAAAGTCTAATTACATTTTACAACTCGTTATCCATTGATCTTACTCTTGATTAACTGGCCAAGCTACTTACCAAACTATTACCAAATAATTTTTGCCAATTTGAATTTTGATTTAATTAATTTGATAATAAGTCGATAATTTATTATTTAACAATTTTAAAACAAAGAAGTGTTTAAGAAACAAATGATTTATTGTATCCCGAAAAGCACTAAACACTTTTGTCAGCTTTATAGGTGAGGCTTTAACAATATTAATTCTTTTCACACAATCTGCAGGTTATAATTGAGAAGAAAAGGATAGAACATATTTACACCCGTAATAATTAGGCTATTTCTTTAAAAATTTGCGTGCACCTCATATTTGTAAAATTTTTAATTCCCTAAACTAAGTACAATTCTTCTTGGATGTTTCCAAGTTAATCACACTTCAGAGGAAACTCGGATAGTAATTTATTAGTTTTAAAAACCAAGAGTGATAAAATTTAATATATATAATACATAAAACGAAATTTAAAAAGGTATCAAGAATTTAATTTGCTGCTGATTCCATGTAAAGCTACAATTAAACTAAATAAAATGAAATATGAGTTATTATATTGCAAAAAAAATTCGGACGTGGAACTTATATTAAAAAATTAATAAAAATTAGCACCAGGCGCATTCAAAAAAAAAGTAAGCTTCACTGCATTCGCAAAAAAAGATGGATGTACCATACGGGCATTTTGATGTCAGTGCATTTACCAGTAATTCGTACCGAAATGCCTTTTTATATACATAGGTATTGTATTTGTCCAGATGCTCGTTGCCGAATATGATGAGAAACAGCAATTTTCCATCAATATCATTGAAATGGCAGCCCAATTTGACAAATATGGTCATTCTTAATTCGTCTACATAACGTTCATCAAGAAATATTGAATCAGTATAAAGACTGAACTCTTACCAAAAAGATAAAAAATTGAATCAAAACGAAATGAAATGTGGAAAATGAAAAAATAAAATAGATGGAAATATGTTCAATTTGGTTTGAAAGTTGTTTTTATCATTTTTATATAATCTTGTCAGTAAAAATGTCACCGCATTTTAAGCGCGCTGTCATAGCCGTAGGTAAATAATTAAAATTAACAAAAAAAAACTATGGATTACTGAAAAAATAATATTTTGTAAGTTCTTCAATTAAATGAATATTAAATTTCCTTAGGTAGCCAGTTAAAAAGATAAAAATGTAAAATTAACGATGATTATTTTTAGTGGGACTATTTGACATATGAAAATACTAAAATATATCAGAATCAGATTTTATAGAAATTTAAATATTTAAAAGAAAACAGACTAATCTACAAATTTTGCTCAGCCAACTTGAATGAAGACGGTACGAAAAAATCCATTAAAGAATAACATAAAAAGACTTTGAAGTGCATTAACGAAATTGTATTATAAGTAGTTGGAAAACTCAGCAAAGTCGATGCAAAATAAATACAAATGTCACAAACAAAGGCATAAAATGTTAAAATGAAATGTTCAATTAAGAAGAAATTTTTTCAAAGAAAAAGTCGTGTAAAAAAGTAGAATAAATTATTTTTAAAATCATAAGTTGTTATAATTGCAAATATTTTAAAACTTTTCTGCACCTGATGAAGTTAAAGAAAAAAAAAGGTAAATTTGAAAAGCCTCGAGTTTCGTTCCCAATACAAGAGTTGCTAGATATTGGACAACAAAGCTGCGGAGACGCTGGCGTGCAGTCCAATTGTCGGAGAAACTGGTCGTCGAAAATTCTATATTAATACATATAATACAAATATTAATAAAATAGAATATTAATTTAAACCGATTTACAATTAATTTGATATTAAAATGACCCAGGAAACTATCAATTCATTAAAAAACTCACTTAATTACTAAAATAAAATTGTGGCGCAATTTATATTTTTTTATTAATAGCTTAAAAATTTAAAACTTTCATAGTTCAATTGATCATTTTTATTAAAAATTGTTAGATTGTCTATTTATTTATTTTGGCTAAACAGATGAAGCTGACACTTCGCGAGGGCGGGTTGAAAGTTAAAGTGTGCTGAACTTTTTTTAATAAACGACAATCTAATCAATTTTTGATGATTAGCAGAAAATTAATTTTTAAACGCTTAGATAGGCTCAGAAATTTAATGAAAGATTTAATAAAACCACAGATAACAAGAAACTCGTAATAGTGCAAGCATTGATTTTACTCACGAAAAACACAAGAAATAAATTAAAAAATATATTTCATTTATTTAAATAACATACAAAATAAAAAGGACACAGTGCGTTATTTTTCAATTTTCGTTCAGATAGCTATTGCACCAAGAAAAATTGTTAAACCTCTGAGTTAAATTTGAAAAATATAAAAAATTCGTAAATTAAAAATTGAAAGGCCTTAAATATAATGAGCCTTCATCGATTTATTCATAAGAGGATATAACCAATTCTTAGTCAAAAGTATTCGATGATATCAATTAAAGACGATTTTAAAATTATTTGTTTAAGTGAATTATGTGTCGCGATAAAAACAGTAACAAAAACAAAAAATTATAAAAGACGAATAAAATAAAAATTTAAATAAATCTAAAGGAAAGAAATCAAAAATGATAAATGATAATAAAAGCTAAAGGAAGGGAACACAAAGATATAATAATTTACCATATACGTATAAAATAAAAAAGGTTACGGAAAAATTGCCGAAAATATAAGTCATAATTAAAATCCTTCGAAAATAAAATAACGTAAACAAAAATATCCTCCCCCAAACTTTTTACCCTTCCCCATTTAAATGTATAGTAACGCATTTAAGAATTGTTAATACTGTTCGCGAATTAATGAAAGAATTATTTTGAGATAATAAAATTATGAAAATAAGAAAAAAATAAAGAGATAAATATTAAAAACATTTGTTTCTTATTTTCGGAGTTAGTAATGAGTCCATTCCGGAACTCCTCCTAAATTTTTAATAATATGAACAATAAAACCAAGTATGTAAGATATGAAACGTAAACAGTTTAATTGAAAAGTCTATAAATTGTTGGATTATCACTCTCTGTTTATTTAATTATGTCCATGGTAACACCTTCTAAAAAATAGACACTTCGCCGAATAATCTCCTCGGCCAAAAGAAATATGAGAAGGCGTCTAGAGCAGCGCAGTTTATTTTTGCGGGTACTTAAAGATCTGTATGAGAAATTGAAATTTAGGTTATACATTATATTGGTTGATTACTAGGTATGATGATATGCGTCACAAAACCCATGTAAAATTGTGCTATTGTCGTAGTTAAAATTCGTTTACCTTAATTATTAAAACTTAATTATCTTTTGTTAACGTTAAAATTAATTCATGACCGCCAAATTTTAGTTTTTGACCGAGATCGAAATTCCGGCGCATATTCAACTTTGCGAGATGTAAAGGTTTCTATAAAATTTAACAATTTTCTGTTCGAAGCCTTTCGTTAATGCACATTTCATTTTGGTTTTATAATATTTTTGTTAAATAGTTACGATTATTAATTTTTCTAATTTAAAATGATTAATTTTCCTCAAATAGTTATTGTTAAGTCGTTTTTTCCATGGAATAATTGAGCGTCATTACAGATCGAGCTTAATACACTTTACACACCGATATTTTGCACCTAGATCCCTTGAGTGATTAAATTGTGGTGAAATTTTAATAGAATAATTTAGTTATGCTTTTACTTATTAAATTCATTTTACAAATAAATTTAGAATAAAATGAGACATGGTCGAATAATTTTATTTCTCAGTCGTTGCAATTTTATTATTTAAATATGATTTTCGATGTATACTTTCGATTATTTTCTCTGCATTAAAATTTTAGACATTTACAAATTTTAATTAACACATCTCAAATCAGTTATATAATAAATTTAATACTGCATACTTAAAATATGTTTGCGGGGGAACGGAAGACTCCGTCTCCGTAAAATCGATGGAGAAATGGAATGAATGTCCAGATTTTGTTGCTGAATTGTTTACCCCGACCCACTTGGTGTCCGGAATTTTGGACACTAGAAAATTGGACACCAGAATTTTGGACAACGGAAAAATGGACACCATTGGAAATTTGGACACCGAAGGTAAATTGGACACTGGAAAATTGGACCTAAAATATTGTTTTAAAAAAAGAACGAAAATAATTGAATAAAAACAATTGGGATGGGTTTACTGAAAGATGTAATGATCTAGTTGCTTACAAAAAGGCAAAGTATTAACTTTTTCACGCACATTTTATCATCATCGTTCAATCATCAACATGTCAGACCAAAAATGGTTGGGTTATTTCCATTTTTTTTAGAGTGTTCATTTTTCATTGGTGTCCAAATTTCCAGTGTCCAATTTTCGGTATCCAAATTTCTGGTGTCCAATTTTCTGGTGTCTAAAATTCCGGGAGCCGACCCACTTCTCCCACCACAGCGCAAATCATCATCCATTGGCCATCAAATCAATCGATCAAGCAGAGAACACTATTTGCCTATATTATTCAGAGAAAAAGTAAAGAAAATATGTTGAACCAACAATAAAATTACTCATTATATTATTTATGTAAATTTAATTAGAATTTAACTTCAATTTTGGGTCTAAATAGAATTCTGGCCTGGGTTCAGTAATTAATGTTCGGTAAGTAATAACTTCCGCTAGGTGACACGATGAGAAATACAAACTCCGGCGGTCGGGACAAGGAGGCCCTAAAGCCAACTTGGCATATTTTCATTGTTAAAATTGCTTTTGAAATGCTTCGAAACACTCTCCGTCTGACATCTTACATGCATGTTTTTCCTTATTTGCAATGAAAATAACAAATAAAGTTATAAGTGTAAAAAATCTAAATTAATTAATTGAATTAAAATAGGTAACTAATTCATAAATCTATTTTTCATTAATTACATGCACAAATAGACTTCGGACAATTAGCAATAGGATCTTCACCTAAAGAGACTAAAATGACGCACTACGATTCAAAGCATAAAAAAGTCTATTCGATCACAAATAAATAATTGGAAAAAAGATACAAAATAATTAAGAATTGTAGAAATCGCATAAAATAAAGAATTAAAGAAAATCACATGAAACTAAAATTACTCATTTGAAAACCAAATAAAGGATTTATAAAAAACTAATAGAAAATAAATATATTACATTAAAAGTCAAATTATTATTTTTTTATTTATTCAATTAGAAAAAGTCATCAGAAGGGTGTAAACCACTTACTCTGAAAACATACAATAATAACTATCATAGAGTAAGTGAAAGCAACATAAAATAAAAATATGAAAATCAAAGCGAAAAAATGTGTCAATAAAAATAAGACAACGAGCGGGGCCAGTCTACTTACACCATAGTAATTATGCTCGGACCGTTAAAAATATCAGGTTTTTTATTTTGTTTTTTGGTGCGTTGTAACGCTCTGTGTGAATGGCTCTGCAAAATTTCCAGGTCCGGCCTGGGAGCCATTATAGGAAGGTTCTATTCGAGGGGTCGGCTTCAATAGTGGAGCGGGTGTCTACCGAGTGAAGCGCATTCGAACATAAAAGAGAAACCGTTGGAATTTTATAACTAAAACGATGTATTATGAGTGTCGTCGGATTGCTCAAAGAAGAAACTATTGATCTACAAGAAAGATATCGGTAGTTATTATATCCGTAATCTGGTTCATCTGTCAAATAACTAAATTTAAACTCTAAAAATCACTGAATAATGAAGAATTAATTAAAAAGAATATTTATAATTTGTATTACAAATAAGGGTTACCTCGACAACTTGTATTAGGAAAAGGCATCATTTAATTTGAAATTTAATACATTTATTTTTATTAGGGTTCTGCTCTGAGCTTCTTTAACATATACATAAGCAAGTTCCTGAATTTTACGAATGTGGTAAAAACCTAAACATTTTTTAAAATAGTTTACCGACTTCACATCACTCTTCGGGATGAAAGATTATTTTATTAATCTCTAGCAGCAATTTTAATACAAAAAAAATTTATTACAAAAAAATATATTGTTTTTTATGCAATATTTAGCAATATAAAACAATAAAAAAATTTGAGCTTTTTTTGAACACATGTTTTTGGCATGGCTTTTTATAAAAGATCCATTCAAAAAAATTAAATTCCCGGTAAAAGCTACTTGTAATGAAAAAATACTAATAAACTAAAAACCGATTCGTAAATAAAATAAAATAATAGATCGCTATGCAATACTTGGATTTGCTGAAACGTCCATGCGGCTTTATTAAAAATCAAATATTTCAATTTAAGAAACCGGAATTTAAATAAAAATAAATTCTTAGAGCAAAGTAAAATAACAGTAAGTATTTTTATAATTGTTTATCATTAAAATTAATAATACATATATTGGTATCCAATTTTAATACTTTTGAAAAAAGAAATAAAAATTTGAAATATTAAGTGGAGTAATAATTTAAACCAAACCAAATCCAAATTATTTATTTACATAATATTGTCGATGAAAACTGAGCTAGAACAAAAAAACTATTTTTCTTTGATCGAAAAACTTTGATAAATAATGAAGCTGAGACTCCTTTTACCCGTATGACGACGATTAAATTTCCAAATAAATTTTACTCATTTTTATCTTAGATTTTTTTTGGGTTTTCCTTTTTTCTGGATAAATTATTTTTTTGTAATTCACAGAAGAGCGCAATATAACAATTAGGTAATGGTTTTTGTTGGCGCAGTACTCGAAATTCGACCAAAATTAAAACAAGATTCCATAAGACTAAAGAAAGGTATCCGCTATAAGTATAAAAAAAATTTTACATCATAGAAAACAGAAAAGTATTATGGTATGTGAACATGAATGTAAAATTGGTATTCGTCCGAAAATTTGTCTCCTTTGAAAAAGAACAACACTTATTTATCCAATAAAGATGATTCGAGCCAAATTGATTATTAATAAAAAAAAATGAAAACATTTAGATCGCAGTGATACACCAGAACCCCAAAAACATATGCCACATTTATGATTGGCGTTGTGCATTTGAGACGCAACTTGACTGACCTGAGTGGAAATTCGACCAAAATATAAGCAAGATTCTTAAGACTATGAAAAAGTATTTTTAGACATAGAAAAGTAAAGATCTTAACTCATTTATAAACTAAAATCGAAACTTCCCTATGATATATTAATCTTGATATTATATTGACAAAAATGTAATCAACTTTATGGAATTGTATATATTCCAAAATATAATACCAAGTGAATGACTAGGGAATAATGGCGGTGTAAATTTTAATAATTTCATATCAAACAATAAAAAAATGTGTCGATTAATTCCTTTCTGAAAAGTTTTTTTTTAAATATATAAATGTATAAAATAAGAATTCAGAAAATTAAATGAACGAATTTTGAATTTAATCAAAGTTATGCCAATAGACATTATCGAGTACTTAGGACATAGAAAGCACCAAATCCGTGCTACCAATCTCGCCAAGCTCGTCGTGTAATTTTTGGACGAGCAAATTCTTGTCTTCATGTTCACATAAATGCCAGATGGTCAAGTAATTAATTATGCCACCCGAATAAAAAATGCGCAAAAAAAATAAAAAGTATTTCGTTGCAAATTACATTACCTCGTTCAGCTTGGGAATAAAAGATTAAATAACAATTTTGTAAATAATAACATTATTGAGATAACCACCCGCGAAAGAGTCGGAATTATCTATAAATAAATCAACCAAGGAATTTTTAAATAAATATGTATTATCAAAATTAAATGTAATGATTATATAAATGAAAACCTGAAAATATCAACCGCATTGTATAATACCAAATGGTCAAACGTTAGAATGCAAGCATTAGTTAATTGCTATTTCAAAATTGTGCAAAATATTTAGAAAAGATTAAATTAATTAAAAAGAATTTATTTGCTAAATTAAAAGAGACAACCATAAAGTCATGAATGAATAACTTTGAATTTTATTTAAGCAAAAAAGAGTAAACCAAAAGAAAATTTCAAACAGATATGTGTAGAAAATACTACTTTTATATCGAGGCTAAAGCCTAAACTTTCGTTGGTTCACGAAAAAATATTCTATCGCGCGACATGATCCGATGTCTTCATCGTCATACAAACTTTTTGGGATGAACATTAAAAATCACTAAAAAAATAAAATAAATCATATATCCAACTATAAAAATGTCTATTTTATAAAGATTGCTATCGTTTGCATCTTTTTTTGTTTTTTACTTGCAACAGACAACGTATTACTCAGAAAGAAAAGAAAACTTTGATTTCGAAACATGTGGCATCGAAGAAATATAATTGTGCAATTTATAGCCGAATACAAATATTTAATAGCATTTAAATTCCAGCGGCGATGGTGAAACTGTTAGAAAAAATTTAATTATTCTACAAAAATATTCAAAGCCTTGAGATTATTTTAATTATATTTAAAAAATATTAGCCAGTTCGGTTGTTTATGGCCAGTGCAGAAGATTTGGTATTTTTAATTGTTTAAAATTTTTAAAAACACCCTTTTCAAAATTGATGGAAATTTTAAATGATACTGTTCCATTACTTAATTAAATATTTTCTAAAAAAGGGCCTTAATTTAACACAGAGATAATAATACAGGGTGCGCCAAAAGTTTGCGGACACAGCTTTTTGACCATAATTTTCTTTAAAATAGCGATATCGAAATAAAACAAAACAGTCTGGTAGATAACATAATTGACTACAATAACCATTAAATAGTTTTTAGATTAACCGCACCTTAATTTGATACAAAGTCAAAAATGCACGGAAAAAATTTCGGCTTTGGCTCGCACCTCCCGGACCGGAATTTGGTTCACTACTGGGCCAAAACTTTTCTTTAGAACTTCAAATTTTTAAGGGATGTAGCAAAGACCTTATTCTACCATAACCCCGAAAATAATAATTTTAAATATTAAACTGAGTGAGTATCATGGGCCCCGCTGAGGTGTCAAAAATCCAGTTTTCAAACACAAATTTTCCGGATATTGTTCTCTGGGGCATAACTCGCCTTACAACCAATGAAATTTAGCATACTTGGTATCATTCAAAAGCACTAAGTGTTATCTGTATGCTTATAAAAAAATTATGCCCTCAAAAGTAAGGAAATTTGAGCAAATCCGGTTTTTGTCAATCTTTTTACAATAACTTTTCCGAAACATAGCTAAATTGTCTTCATTTTTGGTATAAATAAGAAATACTTAGAGCTTTCGAATGATACCAAGTATGCTTAATTTTGTTTATTCAAAAAATAATTAGGTGTAGAATAAAATGCCGGTCCTGGAGGTGCGAGCCTTTGCCGAAATTTTCCCGACCGGTTTCTACCCTGAATCAAGGAAAAGGGCGGGTAATCTAAAAACTATTTAATGGTTATTGTAGTCAATTATGTTATCTACCAGACTGTTTTGTTTTATTTCGATATCGCTATTTTAAAGGAAATTATGGTCAAAAAGCTGTGTCCGCAAACTTTTGGCGCACCCTGTATTTCACAATACATTAACCCAGTTTTTATTGATTTTTTTTTGTTTTTTTATTAATTTTTTTGTCTCTTTTAATTTTCAACCGATTGTGGAGGTTTTGGCATATTATAGTATGTTTAATCATAGTCAGCGAAACCAATGACCTCCTTTTTTCATGTGAATTATTTAATCACTTTTATCTTTAGGTTCGATATAATTTTCCATAATCTATGGCTTCGAATGCGAATTGTTGAAACGCGTATCTGTAGAGACCGCTTTGATCATAAATGTACCATGCCATCTCTGGGATATAGGGTTGGCGCGCGGCGCTCCGTCGTTTGTCGTTGTTATTGTTTTTCTATTTCTGAGTATTATATTAATTTTTTTTCTTTAAGTCACAATTTTCCTGTTGATAGAATCCGTGTCCATCTTAGCTCATTTATCAAATTTACGCAAGACGATTAAGATTTAAATAATCTATATATTAATTAATAAACAAATAATACTCAGATTAAGATTTAGTTTTTTCTATTATATGAAAATTAAATTAAGGGTTTCTTTAAACATTATATGCATTAGTTCTATCTTTTAAACGTCATATTTTTATTTTTTTCAAAAAAACCTCTAATAAATTTTTCATTTGTCAAATAAATGTTACCGTATTTCCTCTAATTAAAGCCCCCTCCCATTTGAAGCCCCCCTTCCATTTGAAGCCCCCCCCCCCTAGAGGGAGATTGAAAAATATAAGCCCCCCCCCCTCCCTCCATTTGAAGCTCCCCCTCTAATAGAAGCCCCCATTCTCTAAGGGAAAAATTTTAAGAAAAAAAAATTGTTTTTTGGTGAACATTACGGACAGAACTACATGGTTAAAAGTACCCCGGGCCAACTGAAGTTTATTTTGCCTGTGGATTGCAAATCCTAACAACAAAAAATATTTGATAAAACAAAGGTTTTTAGGTACAAAATAAAAATTTGAAGATAGAACCCGCAATAAATCCGATAGAGATCCAAAACCGCGAATATTTTAGTACCG
>JAKKIK010001828.1:0-14011 GCA_024500135.1 Heterodera carotae | reverse complement strand
CTGGAAAAACAGAAGAGCCCGGACCACCTGGGCCGCCAGGTCCACCTGGACAGTCTGGAAAAACAGAAGAGCCCGGACCACCTGGGCCGCCAGGTCCACCAGGACAGTCTGGAAAAACAGAAGAGCCCGGACCACCAGGGCCGCCCGGTCCACCAGGACAGTCTGGAAAAACAGAAGAGCCCGGACCACCTGGGCCGCCAGGTCCACCTGGACAGTCTGGAAAAACAGAAGAGCCCGGACCACCTGGGCCGCCAGGTAAAAATGGAAAAATACGAGGAAAACCAGGAAAGCAGGGACCACCCGGTGCACCAGGATCGTCTGGAGGATCAGAAGAATCCGGCGAGCCAGGACCACCAGGGCCGCCCGGTAAAAATGGAAAAAGACGAGGAAAACCAGGAAAGCAGGGACCACCCGGTGTACCAGGATCGTCTGGAGGATCAGAAGAATCCGGCGAGCCAGGACCACCAGGGCCGCCTGGTAAAAATGGAAAAAGACGAGGAAAACCAGGAAAGCAGGGACCACCCGGTGTACCAGGATCGTCTGGAGGATCAGAAGAGTCCGGACAGCATGGAAAACCGGGCCAGCCATGGTATACTGGACGACCAGGACAGCGCGGGTCGGACTCGTCATCGGGCGATAGAACTCATCATCACCGCCATGGCGATCGATCGGTGGGCAAATAAATTGCCTCACAAACACCAATTAACAAAAACCAAATAAGTATTTGTGCATTGATCTTCTTGTTTAGGACACCTCTGTTATTGTACAAATTGGATATCCTTTTGGACCTGCCTCGGCAGATGGACAATCCGTGCCAACATCAAATCGCAAATCTTCATCTCTTTTGGACGAGTCGTCAAACTCCAAAAAATCATTGTCAGCTTCGACTGCAATGAGTTCGATACAAAATATTTTCCAAAAATAAAATACAGCATTTTTAATGGTTAAGCAGTGGACGAAATGGAAAGCAGCAATGACTTTGACGGATCCGCCGACCTTTTGTCATCTGACCAATTGGTAGACAGACAATTCGTACTTTGAGGCTGGTCTTTTATTTTAGAACGAGAGTGAACCAACAAAAAGGCGAGGATTGTCCTCATTGGTGTCAATGTCCGGTGGCCGTTCATCCTCCTCCTCGTCGTTAGCAAAATCGGCAGCTAAATCCTCTTCGTCTTCAATTGCTTTGAGAAGCTTAAAAAAGGGTCCTTTTTTCCGAATAAAATAAATAAATTTGAATTATTTTCTTCCTTGAAGACGTTGACGGAACTGGGGACGTTGAAGGCGGCATTGACATTTCCGCTTCTTCCTCAAAGTCCGCTTCATCGTCCTTCGCTTCAAACGCAAAAAACGACTCCTCCTCATATGTGCACAAAATGTAAAATCAGCTATTTAATTTATTTCATATCAACTACCTGCTTTATTGCTCATTTATGAACAAATGTTTTTTTTTATTACAGTCGTCACATTTCTGAGGATGAAGCATAATGAAAAGGAATTTCTGCCAAAAATAATTAATTGTGATGTTCGTTCATTTGATGCTTGGATTGTATAAATCTGTGACTATGACAAGGCATCACCCTAAATGATGGAACTTGCCAACAAACGAAAGTAAATACGTTAAAAATCACTAAACCAAATGAGAAAGTTAACCTTTATTTAAAATGAATGATTTATATGCTTAAAAAATAACAATAGAAAAGACCTAAAACAATTCAAAAGAAACAGAATAAATTTACACTTCTAACTCAATCGTTTTTTGCTTTTCATCATCCGAAACCCGTTCGAGCATCTCCGCAATCGTTGGGCGCAACTCATTTGTCAAAAAGTCGCGCACTTGTTGTCCCGCCAGACCGCACAGCAAAGCGGGACGATCAAACATAGAGGTCAAATCGGAACGAATCTAAGAAAACGGAAGTGCTTTTCGCGGGCGTCCACCCTTCCCTGGCTTAAATAGTCCAATAAACAAATGACCGAATGATCCGGTCAAATTTTTTTTGGGGGGGGGGATTATGGCTATTCTTGTCGGACCACCCGTCTATCCTTTGTATTGGTAGCCGGGGAAGGAATGAAGCGGACGACGTTAACTCACTTCCGTCGGAAGTGCGTCAAGCAGTGCGTCCCCCGTCACGCCGCTGAGCGCAATTTGGCGGATGCGTTCGTGCGCCTCCTGTCGGCTGTGGCCACGTTGGGTGAGCAGCATCAACGCACGTTCCAGCAACGCACCGGACTTGCTCACACTCGCGCGCACAACACTCTCGTCAACGGACATGCCTTCGAACACGCGCTAAAGAGGCAGCATGGCATGAAAAATTTCTGTCGGAATCGCCCATTTGGAAAACGACTACGCAATGAGCTAAACAAATCGTGGATATTCGGAGGAAAACGCTCGTTTTTTTACCTGGTCGTTTGTTCCAAGAGCTATTTGGCCAACATTTTTTTTGTTAGCAAGTCAATTTATGCGTTTAGAATTAAGGGTAAGAAGAAACTAAGTAATAAAGCAACTTACAAAAAAGTCAGATACCCAGAATTTCATTAATATTGTTTTCTGACATATTATATGTTTCTTTAAATGATTTCGAATAATATCAACGTTGCAGAATTTGGAACAAAAAATTATAGTTAGACGCTATAGGAACAAAACGACCCGAAAACCAAATGATAGACTATATTCGGAAGTATCAGTCAAAACATTTTCACGCCTGCAGTGTCGACAAAATTGCGTCCGCACCCAAAAAGGCGTCCGGTAGCACAATGCGGCGGTTAGCCGAGTCGTCCAGCGTCCGCTCGAAGCCTTGCTCGGCAAAAGTGAGCAGTGGATTCTTTTTGGGAAAAACAATTTTAATAAATAAACGGCTAGTTTTTATTGTTGCGAATTTTGCCAAAAAAAATTTTCCTAACTGAAACAAATTTAAGCTAAAATTAAAAAATAAAGGCCGGCACAAATGCCATAATATACATTGAATTCGTACCATTGTAATGCTCATCATCCACCGCGCAATGCCACTTATTCGTTCACAAAGCATCGGGTTGCGCTTGTACGGCATTGCGGAGCTGCCCACCTGTGGCGACGGAATTTGTACCATTTTTTGACCATTCGAAAATGGAAAAGTAGGAACCAAACCGATTATTGAAAATGAGCGCAAGTCAATGAATTAAACTGGAATAATGAATTGATGTTTTTGGCCCACTTGATTCGCAGTGTCGAAAGGTTCACTCATTTCGCCGTGGGATTGCAAGATGCGCAAATCCATCGCAAATTTAGCGGCGGCAGAAGCTAACAAAGAAAGAGCAAAAAGCACATCGGAATCCTAAAATGGGAAATAATCCAAATGAAATTAGCAGTCTTTGACTATATGCTTGATCAAGCAGAAGCTAAGAGATTTGACAACTCCAAAAAATGTTATAAAATATAAATCTGTAAAATAGTTTTTTTTCGAGTGTTCAATCTATTACTCTGGTTAATCATAGCCTATTATATACCATAGCGCTCTCGAAACCAAAATTTGAAGAAATTGGCTGACTAACAAAAGAGTTGTTGCCATTACCATTAGCAATTTTACGAGTTGCCATCGACCCTAAAAATGTGGTCATTTCCGCGCTCATCCCAATTTCTATTTTTTAAAGAAATCCAAATTGTTTCGTTAAAGCACCATCCGAATGCAAAAAAAATTTATTAAGGCATCATCCGAATGAAAAATTTTTTTATTATCACAAACAATCCTGCTTGTTATTACGCGATTTTCAATTGTGGCGCCAGAATTAAATCGAAAAAGTCAGGGCTTTGGCCTAACACTATAACATTTTATGAGCTATTTAATCGCTTAGCTCTTGTTTGCCCTTTACTTCAACATATGTCAAGCTTCCGAATGATACTAAATTCACCTGATAGCGCGGATAAGTTTGGCCGCAAATGCCGAACAAACTGTCGCCAAAACCGGCCTTGCGCGCAACCGCGATATCCAAAGCCGTCACGCGTGACGCGTCGCCGTCAAACAATTGCAGCAGTGCGTCCTGCGTGCCGACGGCACCTTTGACTCCGCGAAAGCGCAGCTCGGTTCGCACTTGGCGAAGCTGAATAAGCAAAAGAGGTTGATTGTGAGCACAACAAATTTTTTGGCGTGTAACTAGAATTTGCAATATTTCCCAATAAATGTAAAAAAAGTATAAACACAATCAAAGGAGCGCCCCCGCCGAAATTTGTGATAATGTATTTTGAGTCTACTCCCCATGAAACGCGAGCCTACCGCTAAATGTTATAGGTAATTTTCCAAACTCTAAGTTAGGTCAAAATTTCAAAAATTTAGACCTTTTTAAACGCGTGCAAAAGTCCGTCCGCCCAAAGTGCAGACCGTTTGCCGATGGTTGTCAATGACGCTGGTTGGTAATGGGTGCGCCCTTCGGTCGGAAAATCGGCGTATTTTAGCGTAAAATTTGCCAACCGACCCAAACAAATGGCCAATCTATTATTGTAAGTGTAAATTTGCGACTATTAGCACAATGCTGCCGTGATTAACTAATGTCTTCTCTGCCATAATTGGCATTTTAATGGCAATTCCTTTTGGCAAACCTTTGCAACAAATGGTCGAGTGCCTCCCGCTGGACCATCAGATCGGCATTGTCCTGAACAAAGCACGAAGTGGCGCCCAAATGAATGATCCCTTTGGCCAACGGACAAATCTAAAACAGAAAAAAAAATTGTTTTTTGTTTTTGCTCTCTGGGAAAACAATGACAGTTTAGTCGTGTGTTTGGTTATGTGCAGAAAGATTAAAAAATAACAGAGATCCCTTCCGTATCGTTGTTGGAATGCTAATAATGTCCTTAAAATGAGCAACCAAGGGCAATTTGTATTGTTTAAAACAACGAAAGTGATCTCCCGAATTTCCAATTAATCTCCTTTTAACAGATATTAGTTGTATTCGAGTTGATGGATTAAGCTAAACTAAAAATTTTATCAGGAAATTTGGCCAAAATAAACAATTTATGCCCAGTGTCAGACTTCGCCATAGGCATGAATGTGTGCCATGACGTCATGCTTCAATTTTCGTTCATAATCCCTGATTTTGTGCCACTGAATGGTGGGCATTTGTGCCTTCATTTCAGCCAACATTTCCTCGCTGATTTGTTCGTCAAGGCCCAACTCGCGCTCTGACTCAGCCAACCAAATCCAAAGTTGACGCCACAGCAGGGCCTGGAGAAACAAACAAATGTTGTTTTTTGAGGTTTTCTGATCACGATCTGAACTCCGACCTTCGATATTCCACACCCAAAACCCTAATTCAAACAATTATTGATATATAAAGCCAAAAAAAGTCCTGGTATTAAAACAAAACCGACTTTATTTCGCTGAGAAAAAAGCTGAAGAAGCGGACTGCCACGGCACCAACGCTCGGCAAAAACGCTGCCATGCTGCTCAGTGGAATCCATTGTTACTGCCAATTCGAATTTGGGTCCGGGATTCGGAATCGTGAAATGAATTCAGGTTTGGGAATCTTCTCGCTTAAAAAGTGGTATTGGAACATTTGCGCCGATAAAAAATTAAAAATCCTGCGGCGCAAAGGTATTTTTATTTAAAAATATAATACAATCCGTACAAATTAATGTTGTGAAAAACTAAGTTTTTTTCAAATTTTTATCTTAAAATGTGAGAAATATAAATATGATTAGCTTTTGCTTGAATCTCTACTTCAACTCAATTCAACAAAGACTGCAGGGATATCTAATCGGATGACAAAAAAAAACCGAAAATTTCGGGATCTTAAGGAATTTACGGAATCCGGATGTTTCTATCAAGCCATAAATACTTTGAAAACCTTCTAGGGAATTTGTCTTTACATGAATATTAATTAAAATGCGCATTTATTATTATTATGCCCAATTTGTTCGGAAATTGGGGCCGGAAATTGGGGCCCAACTTCCGTCCTTTACGCTATTTAATATATGTACATCCTTTTTCTTTTTTAGAATTGTGGCAAAAACAATTATATAAATACGCTACTGAAAATAATGCTTCAATTACAAATTCATTTCAGTCATTTTTAATTGAATTCTCTTTATTACCAATAATATTTTGGAGAATATTAAGAATATTATGTTAGTTTCTTTATTTGCATTTTTATTAATATTGAAAACAGTTGCTCGAATAGGTAAAAATAAATTTAAAAATTTCTTCTAAAAAATAAAACAAACTTTTGAAGCTTTAACCGCACCAATAACCGAAATCGAGCCCAAAAATGATGAAGTTCAACAGAAGACTTTAAATGGTAAGAAAAAGTAAAAATAATACCGTAATTTTCTTTAGGATTAATTTGTTTAAATGAATACATATGACTAGAGCTGAGATTTTTAGGTGCTAAAAATTCCAAAATAGGTACTAAAATAGGTGCCAAAAAAGTGCAAAATAGGTGCAAAAACCTCAAAAAAGGCCAAAATAGGTGCGAAAATAGGTGTTAAAAATTGGAAAAACCAAGTGTATTTACGCAAAAAAAATCCAATTTAAATCTCATATTTATTAATTCCGCTAGCATATTGCAAATCAGATACATTTGGAGGTGTTTGGGGGTAAAACGTATTCGATTGTCGGCCAAATTTTGCACTAAAGAAATTAAATCAAAAATTCTCTGAGTTAATAAAAAAATATAATTTTTTAAATGTCAATGAGCCAAAAAGTTGATTTTTTTAGGAGAAGTTTTTTGAATTTTGAGTAAAAAAAAATTCGATTTTTAGGGGTGCATTAAAAAAAAAAAAAAATTAAAAAATAGATTCTTAGGGGTGCATTTTCAGATTTTATTGCATGTGCTAAAATCGAAAAATGCCAAAAGTTGTAAACTATTTTAGGTACGCCAAAATAGGTGTTTTTAGGTGCTAAAAAGTCGCTCTAAATCAAAAATTGTTTGGAGAAAATGCTATTTTGGGATTCTCTCATCATAACTAAGCCGCAAAAAAAAATAGGTAAAAACCTAAAAATCCCAGCTCTCATATGACAATTTTAGACCAAATTCCAAAATTGCGCATTTTGATTGTGACTATGAGAATCATGTTCTCTGAGTCCCATTACATGTTTCATCGAAAATTGGCTGAACTGCTCGCATCCGATGTAGAAAATGTGGAAAAAGTGGTACGAGAAAAATCATTTTATGCCATTGTACCATAAATAGGTATCATGCGTGGGAGACTTCTCGCCTCTCGCCATTTTTTGGAGAGCAAACTCTCGCTCTCGTCTTTTTTAATTCAAAATATCTGTTGCATTTCCAATTATTTATCCAAAAATCCTATCCTAACAAATAGGGTGCATTTTTTCCACTTTTCAACTGAAACCGAAAACCGGTCCCACCAGCGATTTTAAATTTTACTGTCACTCACTGGCGAGATCACCTTGCACTAATAAAATTATAAAAAAAAATAAATAGAAACAATGCATCGTTTAGCCGATAATTTTAATTGAAAAAAGGCTTTCGAATTAATGCATAATATTAATAACATTTTGAATTGCCATTGTGTTCAAAACCCGGAGAGAATATATAACAAAACATGTTTAACAGCTTCTGCTTGTTTATAATGCTGACAGTGCCAATCAGCACACAGAAGAGCCTCATGAATTTGATGGACGACTTTCGGTGTGGACGCGAACGGCATTCAGGTTGACCCGGGATCCGGTTGAATCCCGACCGGGCCCAGTCTAAAGTTTGACGAGACAAAGAAATCTTAGATTAATTTCTGGGTTTTTTTAATAAATTTTAATAAAGGGATATACTATGGCTGTTCAGTTTTACCAGTGATAGTCCAAAATGGTCTGCTTGGGAGGACAACAGCAGAACATTTTTGCCAACATCAAATGTGCCAGTATCACAATTAAGTACGGAATTTTAAAATCAGAATTAAATATATGTTGCAGCCGATATTGAAAATCACCTAATATTGATCGAACAATGCCTAGCATGGGGTAAAAAAGGTCCGAACTTCTTAACGAAGTTCTTTATAATATTCAACGCTTTATTTCAAATAAGTCTGTAAAATTACGGGTTTCATATACAGACTTGTTCGAATTACAATGAAAATCATATCTTACTCAGTATTGGTGTTCATATGTTTTAATCCCAATGTTTGGCATACACCAAAAAGTCATTTATTTATATTTACAGATTTATTGTTAGCAAAACCGGTTCTGATCACGCAACTGCAGCAATTCAGCTTTAACGTTGGCATTATGGAGACATTGCCATGGGATTTGTCGCTGAGCACTTTTCGCGCATTCCCCTCAATCAAAAAATATGTGGTTGCACAAAGCACGTCGCCAACAATTACACAGTGGAAATATTTAGGCTATGAAAAAATTGTTGGCGCAATGCCAGGTCATCAAAAATTGAAAAACAATTTAAAATGAAATAAAATATCTTTTGTCATTTGATTAATTCAGGAAGAGATTTGGCACGGATAGGAGACAATAAATTTGCAACCGAAAGTGCCATCAGAGAAAACCCCGAATATTTTCGTGATCGAAACGAAAGTATGTACATTAAGCCATCTGAAAGTTCGGCAATGTCACTGGTAAAATAAAAATTTTTGCTTAAATAAAATTATTTTAAATACCCTATAGCGACAACAATATTTGGAAGCAATTGAGCGAGGAATTTTGCCTCGTCAAAATTTTGAGGATTTTATTTTGCATGAAAACATCTTTTGCGATTGGGACCTGAAGCATCGTTTGGATTTGTCTTTTACAAACACACAGCCATTTCTCGAATTCCCCGTTGTTGAGCAGGAAATTGAGAGAGAGCGCAGCGCCGAACACAAAAAGCGCATTTATTTTATCGGCGGAATTACAATGCCAAAGGGAAAAGTGCCAAATTTGAACGCAGTGAGAGCGCATTCAAAATTACATTTACAATTTAAAATGATACGAGCGTTTGGTCGCCGCTTCGCGGCTCCCAAACGCTCTATTAAACATCTTCAATGTTCTAACAAAAAGTATAAATTTAAGAATTGAAGGTGTTACTTAGTTTCACCATTATCCCCAACTCATAACCTTTGAGGTAATAATATAAATAGGCCAATTTCACTTTTTTCGTCATTGACTGTTACTTTTGAATCTTTTGGGTTATCGCGCTCACTTCGCTCGCGCGATAACCCAAATGACGCGGATTTTTTTTTTATGCGTTTCGAACTCTTTTCCTTTCTCTTCAACTTTTCGCACTTCACAAAATTTAATTCGTTATCCTCACGCTCAGATATTCTTATTGCAATTTTGGATTCTTTCAGTTTTTTAAGGATTCCTTAGCAAAAAAAAACAAACACAAAAAAGTACCCCGCGGCCCTATACTTAAAATTTATTAAATTCAATTAAGGCGCGACAGCGCTCGCGCGGTGGGATTGGCATAAACTTTATCTTTTTCTTCATTCACTCTCCGCTTATTTTTCTCTCTTTTTGTCTCTCTCTCCTCCCACTGGGATCATTTTCAGAATGCGGTAAATTAGAGGCGACAAAGAAAAGAGGAGATATCATTGCCATAAAGACTGCTTTCGTTTTGCATCCCATAAACAAAAAAAATGCAATCTCTCTCTCTCTCTCTCTTCTTTTCTATGGCTAGGAATTTATTATTTAAAATAAAAATATTAATATTGAGGCGGAACAATTCATTTAAAAAGGTGTGAAGCCCCGCCACCCTGGCAATTAAACTGTCCGGGCCGGTCCCTCCTGCGCTTTACCTTTATTTAATTATAAAATATTGGCAAAATGTTTTAATTTTACCCGTTAAAGGATACACAAAAAGTGTTTGATTCGGCTAAAGACGGCGGCGTTGTGCTGTTTTGTTTTGGCTCAGTTGTTGAATTACACGACGGCGACCAGCGAGCAATTTCGATCAAAAACAATGTGGTCGACGCATTCAAGCAGTACCCGCAGATGAACATTATCATCAAATGGGGAAAAAACGGCAGCACACCCGGACAGCAGCAGCAATATGATAAACTTGCGGAAAATGTGTATGCCAAAAGTTGGATTGAACAGTTGGCCATTCTTGGTAAAAAAAGTCATTTTTAGACTTGAAAACCGATAAAAAGGAAGAGTTCTAAAAAAACTAAGATTTTAAAAGTTCGAAAATATATTATCATAAATATGGATTTTTAAGTATTTATTTGAAAGGTGCCGGGCCAAAATTATTCATTTCACATGGTGGACAGAACAGCATTAATGAAGCGATCAAATTCGGTGTTCCGATGATTTTGTTTCCCTTTTTTGGTGATCAGTTTAATTGTTCTGAAGCAATGGCAGCTCGAGGAGTGGCCAAAGTTCTTGGTAAGCATAAAAAGTGAAGCAAATTGCTAAATTCGATTAATTTCAAAGATTTTCGCTCCAAAACACTAAAAAATGATTTGACCGAAGCACTGACAGAAATATTTGGCCATTATTCGATGTACAAGCAAAGAATTGATGTATTGAGCAGAAAGATGAATTCGGTTGAGCCCGCGAAGGATTTTGTTGCCGAATTTCGCCAACTTCGAAAAACTCTTTAAAATGAAAATAGCAACCTGCAAGCGGGACACATCAAACATTGATCATTTATAGCTTATCAATTATAGTTGCGCTAGATGTGTATTTTTTTTCTTTTACGAATTTGATAATTGTCATAATAATTGTGCATTTGATTTAAAAATTTGTATTATGGGGCTTTCAAGGGTGCTAAGTATGAATAAAATGTATGTATGACATCTGATTAAATCTAATCATATATATTGCCCAAAATCATAAACTTTTCGGTATTTTTACTTTTCTTCCTCTAATTAAATTTCAATATCATATTTTTATCCAAATTCGAATTCGGGGATTGTCATCAGAAGTCATAATTAATCTTAGATTACGAACATTTGTATTTATTTTGATAAAATATAGAAATTCTGATACTTAATTAATTATATTTCACAGTTTTCATTCATTCGTTCACTTTAAGATTCTTTCCCCCTGCGTTCGTTGCGTTTATCCCCACAATTCGTTGAAACTTAGCAAATTTTAAGAATTAATTAAATAAATAAAGTTTTTCAATACAATTTCTTCAATTTTGACGGTGAAGAATTTGGCGTCGTTTTGGATGAATCTGCTGGCGTTGTTACAGAAGCAGATTGTGTAGATGTAATTGATGAAGGCACATGTCCAGCAGGTTTTGGTGTCGTTGTTAATGATGAGAGGGCAACTACATATATAAATACAATTTGATAAATTTAATTTAATTGTAGGATAGTCGGTGGCATAAAACATAATAAAAAACTATGAAATTCACTTCCGACCCAAAGGTCGCAAAAATTGACATTATTTTCCAAGCCTTAATTGTACAACAAATCGACCAAGTTTTTCGTTAAGGCCCGACGATTGTGCGAATTTGCCAGTTTTTTTAGGCTGGGCAAATTGTCCAATTTCGTCCTTTTGTCCAGTTGGGTGTTCAGTCAGTGCAGCGTAGCTGAGTTGTCCATTCATCATCCACGGCTGCTGCAAAGAGCCCATTGTTGTGGGATGCCCGTGAAAACAAAGCAGCACATTCATCCCGAGCAGCATGAACGGCACTATAAGCTGTGCTGGTGGTCGGCCTCAAATAAAATGGCATTAGAATTTGATAAAAACAAAAATTATGCCTTAAAAGCAGTCAAGTTTTTGCTATAATTGGGTAAGTCGCCTCGACAAGTCTTTTGACAGTAGGCATTCCGACTAATTTCGACAATTTATCGTACTTTGTATTCGTACTTAGTAGCGCCCAATGCACCAATAAAACCCTCCCCATTTACAAATCCGCATTAAAACAAGTATAATAAGCTTAACCATTTTTAGCAGCAAAATGTGGGCAAATTTCCTTGAAAAGTTCGCTGTTTTGCACATCATTCAAGGGCGCTTTGCACAGCACGCCATTGAACTGGTTGAAAAAAAACAATAATAAAGCATTTGAAAAAATGCACCAATTTACCCAAATTATAAAATGAACTTATTTTCAATCAACCAATAAATTTAAATTTTTGAAAAATTTGCCTTGAGTTTTGAAAATTTTATTTTCACATTTTTGCAATTTTATGTGTATATTTCGTGATTTTTGGTCAATGTATTTATATAATTTTTTAACCTTGGCGATGATACACTCAAATTAAATATTTAAATATTATTTTTACTAAATTTAAATCAAAAGTATGTGTGATTAAATTGCTTACATTTGAACAGATTTGTGTTGCCCTTTGGCCGTATTCAAAACTCAAAAAGGGCCTATGGCAAGCACTTTCAATTGCGGTCGTCCAACTGAAGCACATTTGTCCATTTGCATTTGTCATGACAAAAAGGCAAAAAAGGAAAAGCGAAAGGGTGAAGAAAATAATGAAAGAATAATAAATAGGAATTATTGTAAAGTGTCGTTTTATTCATCAAACAGATAAATTTAAATGAGCACCAACGAAATAAAGGAATAATTATCATTTTAAAATTCAAGAAAAATGTTGGCAAACATGCATATTTTATTACTTTGAATTAGATTTTATTATTGAATAGCACGATTGTATGTACAAGAATTTAAATTAAATTTTCCAATAGTATATGTATTAGACAATAAGTTAAGATAAAAGAAAAATTCAAAAAAATGATTTAAAAATATATTACATTGAAATGCTCTGGGGGCATTGTCCAAAGTGGCTTTGCTCGCGATATATAATCTATAACGGCTTGTCGTTTGGCATCCAGATTTACTTCCCATTATTCATCGCCCGCCGCCGGCAGATGGCACAAAAATGCCGATACTGCCGCCGAGGACAAGTGGGTTTGTAATTCAAAATCCAAACCTATTTCCTTATATTACAGATTCCTGGGCTTTTGAGGGCTGGGTGTGGGGAGGCGTGGCGCTAAAGGGGTATTTTTAGTAAAATTATGCCATTCCCTCTAATAATAAAAATAAATCAATTTCATATTGAAAAATAAATCAGCACAAAATGTCTGCTTTTCTTGAAAACGCTTCAGGGTCCTTTGCCATGTGAAAATGTGTTCTCTGGAACACTAAATAACTAATAGGAGCTAGCGCATTACCTAACCACAATATACATTAGGATGCTCGGTAGTACCGATACCGAGTCGCTAAAAGTAACGAGTTTTTTGGGTACCGGTACCGGAACCGAGTACCGGGTTCTTGGTACCGACTACTCGGTACTTTTTTACACCACTAATGATGGGGTTATGGTCAGGAATTTATATGTTACCAAAGGAAAATTGTTTTTAAAATAAATTATTAATTGTCGAAACGATTGGAAAAAGGGAGAAAATGTTTAAATTATTATATTTGTTATATGTAGGGATAGGGTTTTTTTAGGTGCTAAAAATCCAAATATGTACTAAAAAAGTTGCCGAAAAAGTGCAAAATAGGTGCCAAAAACCCAAAAAGGCCAAAATATGTTGAAAATAGGTTTAAAAATTGGAAAAACCAAGTGTATTTATTCCATTTGAGTCTCAGTTTTTGTTAATTTCGCCAGCACAATTGCAAATCAGTTAGATATATTTCGAAGTGTTCGGGGGTAAAACGTATTCGATTGTCGGCCAAAATTTGCACTAGAGGAATTAAAATTTTTGATAAAAATATAATACGTTCCTTAAAATTTTAATCATTCAAATTAAAAAAGAATTTTTTTTTTGAAAAAAGCTAAAAAAAGGATAAATTATTCATATATTTTTTTGAAAAAAGCTAAAAAAGGATAAATAATTCAAGTTTAGGGGTCCATTTTTAGATTTTAAGTTAGAGATGGGACCACTCTCGCCTTTCGTCTCTCGCCAACTCTCGCTATTTTTGGGACTCTTGCTTCTCACCTTTCGTTTTTGGGACAGAGGCTAGAGTTGAAAATGCACCTCTCAAGATTGGACTTTTTTTTCGCTCTCGTCTTTTTTGGGACAAGTCACACCCCTGATATATAGAGACCGGATTTTCAGTTTTTAAACAATTTTTTTTGCGGCTAAGCGAGAGAAGCCCAAAAATAGCATTTTCTCCGAACAGTTTTCGATTTAAA
>JAKKIK010001827.1:0-14021 GCA_024500135.1 Heterodera carotae | reverse complement strand
GGACTTGACTTTTTTCGAAAACCGAGACCGGGACCGGGACCGGGACCTGAAAAAACCGGGATTTCCCGACCCGGTCCCGGTCCCGACCAACCCTAATTATAAACTTTGAGAAAAAATACAGAATAATATAGAAAATACAACCTTATTCTGAAAACACATCAACTACTTATATTAAAGTATAAAGTTGTTCAATGAAATATAATAATATATTGTTTAGAATTGAAAAAAAACAAATAAAAAATTATTAAAGTGTTCAAATATCAATGCTCTGACAAGTACGCATTAATACCTATTTAAACTAATACTGGCATTATCAAAAGAGATTATTAATTAAACAAAATTCAATAATAAAATCAACATAATTGATGAAAAATGTTATCTTTTTATAAGCTTCCCAGTTAACTGTGTTGTCATAACAAATTAAATAATAATAAATGAATAAATTAAACAGAAATAAATAAACAATTCCGAAAACAACGACGCCGGAAACTTCCCTACTTTTATACAGGGTCTGGGGTTTGCAATATCCAAAAAAAACAATAATCTTAACGCAATCAAGCAAAAATTAAACTTTTTATTATAAATAAAGACTAAAAAAATCTAAATTAAGTAAAAAATAGACAAAACAGAAATTAATTAAATTGCTATAATTAAAACAATGTAAAGAATCAAAAAATAGATTATTATTCTATTGTCGAATTTTCAGAAACAAAAATTCCATAAAATATAATCACAATAAAAAACAATAGTTAAAAACCAATCAAAAATTTTTTCTTATGCCGCATATAATTAATAAAATTGTTTTGTTATTGAAAAGGATAAAATAAAACAAATTAAAAAACATAATAAAATCAATTGATTTTTTTTTAATCTAAAACCCACGCTTGCACGGACCGATATATTTGTAGAAAAGCACGTAAAGCAGAAACTTACAAAAAAAATTAAATTTTTATCAAAAAAATTAATTTAATAAAGAATTTATTCTTCGTCGCAAATAATCAAAAATATTTTATTTCAAATTCAATTGTTTTTGACTGTTTTATTGAGAACTGATCAAAAGCCACCAATACTGGTCAACACAACGGTCCAGCGACATTAATCAATGATACCCATCCAAATAAAATAATTTTCAATGTTTTATATATGACTTTAATAAAAGTAAGCAAAGCAGCAAATTTATTTAAAAATAGTAGACTTATTCCAAGGGTTTTTACGCAGGGAATTAAAAAAAATTAAAAACATTTAATTTTTAAAGTGAATAAATCATGCATTCTCTGTCAGAATACAATATCAAAAAAGAAATATTTGCAGCCGTATTTTCTAATGAACTTCTTTTTAATATATTTCAAAAAATATGTAAAATATTTAAAAAAGAGCTCGGAGGTTTGATAAAATTATAGTAAGCTTCAAAATTTCTAAAATTTTTACTAAATACTTAAAAAGTATATATGCATTTTGTCTGTTGCTTTTATGAACTTAAAATTATAGAAAAAATTTTGAATTTTCGACTTATATTCGAATATCACAGTTGAACAGAAAGCGCCTATATATTTTACAATCAAAGTAACAAATCTAATAATATTTAAATTAAATTTAGCCAATTGTGATGATGATTGTAGAACAATTACTTTGTCGGATGAGTTTAAATAAGATGTTTAAATCAGTATAAATGAATGTAGTAATGTCAATGCAAATATATTCATCGGTAATCTTAATAACTGAATTATATTAAAATGTCTAAGAAGGATTCTGCTGAAACCAAAAATTAAGCGAACCAAAATAAATTTCTTCTACAATTTTTAATAAAATAATACAAATCTTAGACCGAAAAAATATTGTGAGCATCGCCAATTAGATGGAAGAATTATAAAAACTGAAATAAAATAAACCATAAATATTTCAAAAACTATTTGACCAAAAATATCAAAATATGAAGACGACAACGGCTCCGCACGCAAAAAATTTAAAAAGTTTAAGAAAGTCCACACATAAAAGTGAGACAGATACGCCTTGAACTTTGGGGGGATCACAGCAATTAGATGGCTAAAAGAAGACTTTGAAACAGAATATTAAATTCAATTTAAAATTTACAAAACAAAAAAAATTGCCACATCATTTGTCTTTATCATAAGATAAAAAATAATAGGCTGTATACAGTATAAAACAGCAAAAATAGTATAACAACAATGGCATCTGCAAGCATTAAATATATAACAATCAAAAATCAAGTGCAGGAAAATACCTGCAAATTGGTTTGGTGAATTTGCCGCGATAAAAAAATTATTAAATTCAGAAAAATTCTAATTTATTAAAAATATAATAGCCATTTAATTCTTTATTTAGCAAACATTTAAACTCATTTGCTTCTCGCGGAATTTCTACTGCACCCGGCGCGAAGTCACCCGGAATTCATTCCTAAATTTTGGAAAAATATTTACTCTAAAATAATTACTCATTATTGACATTAACTTAAACAATAAAAATAATAGCATCAAATTTATTCTATAAGTATCAAATTCTGTTAAGACTTGTCATAAAAAATAATCTAAAAAATCTTTTAAAATATACGATAACATAAATTTTAAGCCCCTGAATTTCAAACATATTTATTACCATTTGCTGAACTCTCTCATTTCTATCAAATAAATTACCACATATTGTTAATTAGAACAGTTATTATGAATATAGATGAGTATCAGAATTGTACGAAGATACTATAATATTGTCCAGCAAAATGTAATAAGTATTGAAGACTTAAATTTATAACAAGGTCTACGAACCATAAAAAATATTATTTTTTTAAAACAAATACCGACAATAATAATCTTCAGAGAGGCTGAATGATAATAAAAACAAGAGCAAAATAAATGAGAATACCAAGTATACCAAATTTTGAAAGAATAGATTCAAAAAATACTTACATTTTCATATTAAAAAAAATATTTTACAAATTTAATATGAGAACAACAGATAAAAGAATGCCATTTTCCATGATGAAGGTGCCAATCATTTTCATAATTTATTTGGACTAGTCATGGTTGATAAGGTGGAATGTTTCAAGGAAACTTGAGTTCTAGAGCAATGAGTTCACGAAACTCATTAATTAGACAGGTAGAAAATTGCAAATAGAGAATACATTTTTACCAGATAATTATATATTTTCGACAAAAAAATAAGAATTTATTTTGGTTGTCTAAGCCCTAACATTGGTTCATTTCAAATTAAATAAAAAATATGCTGCAAAATAAATGTGTCGAAATAAAATATTATTGAAAACAAATTAAGATTTAGAAAAATAATAAGAAAAAAATAAACTTTTCATAAATTAGAATTACAGCATTCTTAATCTTTTATGACTTCATTCATTTAAACTGGAATTTAGTAAAGAAATAAATTATCGCTAAATTAATAAATTAAATAAAAAATAATTTAAGTTAATTGTACTTCAAAAAGGCATCGTCCGTCAATTTGCTAGAAAAAAACACTCTGGATTCCTATTTTAATTGGTAAATTTGCCAAAAATTCCCGTAGGTAAATGCTATTAAAAATAGATAAACACAAGAATAGTAACAAGTAAAAATAAATATAAATCCAACAGTATGAAGAAATTAGTTTTCATATTTTTTAAAATTACTCTATTGCAAAAATCTTACCAATTACCAGTATATTGCATGAAATAAAAGATTGAGCGGTCAGCCAAGATCTTTGGCACAGACGCGATGTTTAATTGTGTAGGAGAATCGGAGAAATCATAACAAATTAATAAAATATGTAATAGTCAGTTTGCATATTTCATATGTTTATAAATTTTCCTTACCCTCACTTAAAAACAATAATACTCAACAAATATTCAGTTAATTTAATTTAAAAAGTTTGTTTAATATAATTTTATAAAAATAAAATATGTAAATACATAATTCAATTATGAATAACAATTGGAGAAAAGGAAAAGCTATTAAAAATATTCAATTTTTATTTTCCAATGATTTTTATAATTCTAGTTAAATTTATAAATGCAAAAGAATAATTAACGTATTCCAGTTTTATGAACATAAATTATTTTCATTAGAACGGTATACAAAAGGAAAACTGAATTAAAGAAAATTAATAATAAAAATTCGTATAAAATAAAAATTAACTAAATATCGTTAAAATCGCCTTTAATTTCATTAAAAAACTTTTAAATAATTTATAAATCAAAAATTTTGAAATTCTTCATATGAAAAGAAAATAAAATAGCGCAATTAAATGTACGTACAATATATATACTATTATGATTAAGGCATTGCAATGATAGCGAAAATAAAATATGAAAATTATTATAGACGGCATAATGATACATTTATATTTCACCTTTCTATTATTGGCTATTATTTGTCTATTCACTCAATGTAACGGAGCAATTAAAAGGAATATTTAAAACTATTTATGCATGCATATAAAGCTATGCACGACGAAAAGTACTTTCATTATTTAAATTTTGAAAAGATGAAATAATTAATTGTAATCATGAAACAAAAAGTTAACTTAATACTTGTAAATTTATTTTATAGTACTGAAAAACATTTAAACTAATGTGAAAGTTTAATATTTGATTGAAACAATTTTTATTTCAAGAACACAAAGAGAAGAAATTTGTTATTTAATAAAGAGAATTAAAATTTACTTATTAATAAATTATAAATTTTCTTCTAAATATGTGTTTTACACAAATTAAAGCCTCGAAAATATTAAATAAAGAAATCAATAAAAGTGTATATGTTAATTAAAATTTAGATAAAAAAATTTATATATACTAATTCTAATGTAAATTTATTTTATAGCACTGAAAAACATTTAAACTAATGTGAAAGTTTAATATTTGATTGAAACAATTTTTATTTCAAGAACACAAAGAGAAGAAATTTGTTATTTAATAAAGAGAATTAAAATTTACTTATTAATAAATTATAAATTTTCTTCTAAATATGTGTTTTACACAAATTAAAGCCTCGAAAATATTAAATAAAGAAATCAATAAAAGTGTATATGTTAATTAAAATTTAGATAAAAAAATTTATATATACTAATTCTAATATGATGTTCCATCATTCCAAACCCAAAAATAACATAAAATCAACTTAATAAAATACTACACCCTTTTGACAATGGCAACGGGAGAGCTCCATGAAATAAAAAATAAAGAAATGAATGCTACACGACTAAAATTCATAAATTGAACTAATCAAAATTAAAATGTACTAAAATGTTTTTATTATGAGTTTTTTTCAAAATAAATTAATAACCAAAAAGAATTAAAATAATTAAGCCGAGACGCACAACGATAAGAGTCATACAAATTGCACGGTTTCAAAATAAACAGCACGTTTTAAAAAGCAGAATTTATTTAAATTTATTACTAAAACTAGCAGAAAATTCATATTAAAGCAAAGCTTGGCCAAATATGCAAGTCTTTCTGTGGTTGACGAATGTAAATATGTATAGCAAAGATAAGAACAAATTATTTTATCTATAAAACAATACTCGCGCCCGTTCCTGGCATGGAACTTTGCCAAAAATATATACCGTTTAGTTTTTATTCGAATCTTTAAAAAGTTAAAACCAATAAATGTATCAGAAATACTTTATTCCATTAAATTTAAAACCAAAAATTAATTTAAAAAACAAAATTAGAAAAATAAATAGTAAAAATATAAAATATTCGAATAAATTTCATTCGATTTGCTAACGTAATAATTTATTTGATTTAGCTATAAATTATTATTTTTTATTAATATTGTAAATCAAATAACTTTAAATACTCAAATAAACAATAAATTACGTGAAAAAATAATATGGTGCAATACAATTAAATAAAATAAATAAGCACTACCCATCAATGTGAAACATTTATTGTTCAGATGATCCTTTTTTTTGTCTTTAGTTTCAATTACGAATTTCGAAATTTTATGAAGTTGAATATAATTTAGTGTGAAATTTGGCTTTATCTTCGTTATAATTTAATTAATATATTAAAATAGACAAAATGCAATCCTAATAAATGAAATTATGTTGTAAAAAATGAATTAAAAATAATTGACTGATTCAATGATGTTTGTCTAAATTGATATTAAAAATAATTATTGACTTTCACTAAAATAATACAAAACAACAAATACAAAACGAACCAGACGAAGTGGTGAAAAATCGTAGCGGTGAGACAGGATAAAATTAATTAAATTAGAACATCCTGATAAATTGTTGATTGTGATTCTTAACTATAAATTAAAAGAAAAAAATGCTATAAAAATATTACGAAGTAAGCTTTTTAATTTTTAAAATGATAAATTTTATCTGCAAAAACATAGTTATTCCAATTAAAGCACATTTTACAACTTTGAATAAAAAAATGATTAAGATTTACCATCTAAAAATCGCACATTCTAAAATTAACAAAAAGGTCTGTGTCGAACACCATCAGAAAATTAATATTTCTATAAATGTTAAAAGTTTAAAAAGATAAAATTTCCATCATAAACTAAAAATAATACAAAAATTAAGACTACAAGAACTAAAACTAGAGAACAAAGAATGCAAAATGGCTTTATATCTCAACGTAATTATTTTAAGGGTACAAAATTTTTAAAATAATGTCAAAGCAAAGCAAATTTATGTGTTTCAACTTCAAATAAAGTTAAATAATGACTCAAATAATAAAAAATGTTTGCAAAAAATCAACTGCAGACAACAAATATGTAATAATATTACTAAAAAAAATAAAAAATTAACAAATTTTATTGGCTCTGAATAATTAGCAAATACATAATAATAAAAAAAAATTATAGCTTTTTAAATATTATGTCTAATTTTAATATTTGCTGTTCGAAGTATGGCTATAGAGCAGCTTTAGATAGCAATACACACATGGCAGGACGCTAACAGTAGAACGCGACGCATCATTTAGTAAAAACTGATAAGAAAATTTACTGAAAATTTAAAGTCGCGAAAAAATAGCAAAGTAATTTTTTATTTTCGTTAAGATGTGTAAAATTGCGGACTTTAATTAAAAGCAAAATAAGAAAAACTTGCGTATAGCGAGTCAGGATGGCGCCATTATAATTATACACTAGGTCAAAAACTTGTTGATACGCATATAATTTATGTTTAAAAAAAACTAAAATGGAAGAAAAGCTATAACAAAATACAAAAAAAGTGGACCGCAATTTGAAAGACTCGTCTAAGATTGGACAAAATCTGCTGCCCAGTTACGAAGAAATCGATGTAGACGTTGAGAGCCGCTGTGGCCGGAAGTAATGCTCATTTAAACAAATTATAATTCTAAAAATTTAAAAATGCGATTACATCTCGACAATCCTTCAAAAATTTAAAATTAAAATAAAATCAACTAATTTTGGTGAAATAAAGTTAAATAAGAACATGCAATGCGTTTTCATTTGCAAACATTCGTGCAAGCCAATGAGCAGTGAGGAAAAGCAGCAAGAACTCATACGAATAAATTGACAAATTACAAAGTTGTCAATAAACCTAATTTAATATGTATGATGAAAATCTGAAGAAAAGGTGAACTATAAAGAATTTTTAAATGTATAATGATGTTTTAACAAAATTAAAAATTTTTTATTCAAATAATAGATTTCTTAGACTAAAAACTACTAGCTATCCATACAAAACCAAGGGCACAATTAAAGCCGCAATACATGTTTCATGCTGCTGACGTGCTTAAACTATAAACAAATTTATGCACGGCACGGCTTTTGCTCAACTTATGGGAACAATTTTTATTTATTAGAAAAATTACATTTACTATGAATTTCAATGTGAGTAAAAAATATCTTATGAAATAAAAATTGATTTGTCTTAAGTCAGTTGGAGATGCAAATAGCAAATTAGATAACATTAATAGCGGACAATACGATAGAACTTCAAAAATGAATTTACAAGAAAATAATAAATTTGTAAACAAAGCGAAAGATTAAAAAAATAATTTTTAGTGTGATTAAAGTTTTTTTCTTCTTTCTATCCAAGCTGAAAGATTTATACCAAAATTAATTTGAGTTAAGTTAGAAATGACAATTTTAGGCTCAACCCAAATGAATGTGCTATGCTTTCCATTTCATAGATATTTTACAACCTAAAACTGATTTTGAAGGTGGCTGGTAAAATAAAAATTATTTGAATGCACATTACAAAATACCAGCATTTAAGGACGAACATAAAAAAGTCAAATTATCAATTAATTATAATAACGTCAAAAAACTAAAAAAGATATTAAATGATGCTTCTCCCAAAATTATTGGACTCAGTAAATGCCAAAGATGAAATGTATGGTCTGCTTGACCAATACTGGACGTCTGACACACGAAACAATCGGAAGAATTTTCCAAAAATACCAATTTAAAACATTCATTAAAAATTGGCAAAAAATAAACAAACATATTGATATAAAAAAAAGTAAATCTTTAATAAAAAAAAAATTTAAAATACTTATAAAAACCTACCCATTAGAAAATAAAATTATCGGAACAAAAAAATAAACAAATAAAAATAGTCAAAAATGAAAAATACAACAATTTTCGACAAAAAAAATGCGGTTATTTTTTAGTAAGTACAATTTAGATGTGAGACAATAATAGCAACATATTTAAACATGTTTTGGCCCCATTATAATGTTTTGGTTACAAAAAAAATTGTAATCTATGTAAATACCTAAATATTAAATTTTAAATTTTTTTCTAACTTTTGATAAAATATCACATTTTAAATAATAGTTTGAAAATAAATTCTTACAAAGAGATATTAAAAACATAAAAAAATATTTCAAAAAAATTAATACAAAAATAAAAAAATAATATGCTTTATTTGTATAAAAAAACTCACTTCGTCGCAAAGAAAAAATTTTATGTTGTTTAACGGTAAGAGACTTTCAATAAATGTCATATCTCATAACCTATCATGCAAGATGCTGCGCGATTCTTTTTTATTACAGAATGCAGTTTTTTTTACTTTTAAACATGTTATACATGAAAAATTATCAACCCAGTAAAAAGGAACAAGTTGTCATCTTATTAAACTATTTAAAAATAAACATCAAATTGAATTTTGGACTGATAGAAGAGTTTTAAAGCAAGGATAAAAAATTGCATACTCAAGCAAAAAAAATTATTATTAAACACCAATTGATAAAACAGGCAAAAATATCATAAACTCATTAGACTAATAAAAAGTAACAGTTTTAAACATTATATATGAGAAAACAAAGTGCAAGATAATACCAATGACGATTACTTGCCAATGTCTGATTGAGAAATTAAAATTGTTGGGCGAAAACAAAACTTTTGGCACTAAAATCAAATTTTATTAAATAAAATCAAAGCAATGTGTACTAAATTACGTCAATGATTTCAATTCTATTCAAAGACTAAAGTCTCCAATCTTAAAATAACTAGTTAACAAGCTCTTTTAATCAATTTATTCACGTTCCTGAAATCTAGATTAATCGAATAAATTAGAACCCAATAGATTTGTTTAAATAATTTTACCTTGACATATTAAAAAAAAAAGTTATCAAAAGGTAAAAATTAATTAAAATGTTTATTGGTAATTCTTGGGCAAAATAAAATTTTTTTAAAAATAAAAAGAAAATCTCACTTACTAGTATTGTGTATAAATTGATATTATTCAACGCAAAGAAAACCAAAGTTAAAGTGGTTTCAACCCAGGTCGTCTGCTGACATTCGAAACATATGAATTAGGTACCTAATAATACAATAAAAGGACGAAAGTACTATTATTATCGACAATCGTATCATACAGTGTTAATAAATTGAATTTAAATCACTGTCACAGACTTTTGACTTTTATTTCGTAACGCTGAGAATCTTATCAATCCCCGGCATACGGCTTTATAGTTTCATGGATACATTTATATATTTTTTTTTATAAATAAAGAAAAAATCCACATTTAATCCAAGAAAATAAGAAAGAAATGGAATATTTTTGATTTAAACAAATTATTTATTTAATAAATGTAAATATAAAATTTTGATATATAATAAATGGCACAGTCGGGCCGACAAGAAATCATAATGAAAAATATATGACTGTAAAATGTAAAATATAAGTTGCTCATTCTTTAAAATAAGAATTATTAATCCATGAGTTCCTTATTGACCGGACATATTTAATTTCTTTTTTAAACCGACAGTTCATTTCAAGCTTGTGCGCTAAGGTGTGTGAAAAACACAGTACGGATTACCATGGATGTTAAAAATATGTAGAGCAATTGCACTAATTCTATAGATCCAAAAATTACTAATTATTTATCATATGAAACAATCAATGTGATTGGTAAATTAAAAGAAAATTAGAAATCTAAACCCAAACTAAACCATACAATAATTACCTAGTGAGGCTATAGAAATAAGAAAACTAAAATTAAATACCTATATTAAAAAGTTTTCTTGTTTTCATTTTACCAAATTGCAAAAATCTAGTTTATTATGCAACTATGTAAGAAGAAGCGCCAGTGCTACAATGTGTTTTTTAGTCTTCATAACTTAAAAAAAGCAGAACTATTTTATTCAAAGAAATTCAGAAAGAATACTCATAATTAAATATAATGAAAAAAATCTAAATTGATTAAATGTTTTATATATGGCATAAATAATGTAGCTACATATTTTATCAAATCCGCAAGAACAAAACAAAAATTTTAAAGAAAAACTGAAAATTGAGAGAATACCGAGTATAGAGTACATATAGTTCACAACAACAACTTAGATCTTTTCCAAAAAGAAAATATTTTTGCTCGAATAGAATCGGAACAACAGACACAGTGGATTCCAGTCAAGATGAAAAAAAACTATGGCAAACCAATTAAATTTACAATATTTCAAAAGAACAGCCTAAACACATAACTGATTCAAAAAATTATATCAAATTAATTATAAAAAAAAGTTAATTTTAAATTAACACAAAATATTTTTCCAAAAAAATATATTCTTGCTTCCGCTAAAGCAAAAAATGCCTGAATTTATCATAATATCTTTATTTTTAAGCAATATAACACCATTATTTATATAGTTAATACTTTTGTAAAAATTAATTTAAAACTTCTCTAATAACCGTCGCGAGGCAACAAATGTACACGGAACGGCCAAAACGAGGCAACCATCCATGTGGAAGCGGCAAATTCAAAATAAAATAATACATGCGACTTGATTTAAGAAAAAATAACAGAGAGTTAAATTTTAATTAATAATATACAAAAAAACAAATATAGATTAGATCAATTTAAGACAATCTTAAGAATTTAAATAGGATATTTATTTGTTTTTCTTTTTAACAAGTCAAGAAAAAAACCTGCACTCTTTACTTCTTATTCAAAATTACAAGTTATAATGTTTTTAATTGTGAAACTTTTAAAAAGATATGGGTAACATTAATTCATTCAACAGAAAAAATTTATAACCCAGGCATTTTTGCAAAGACAAAACAAATTTGTATTCAATTTCAAGCATGTAACAACAAAGAAGTGAAAATTGCAACAGTAAACATATAGTAAAAGAAATTAAATATTTAAGATAAAAATCTATACGGCAAATAATGGTACTCCATGATGGGACGCATCCTGGTCGATGTATTGATAGACAAGATAAATATATACAAACAATAACCTAAAACTTAATATAATTAAGTTGATAATAAATATTGACCATTACATTGCGGAAAAAATGTTTTTTATTAAGTTAAAATATTATTTCATTAATGTTCAATGTATTAAAATAAAATATTTCAGAATCATAAAAATATAAGGCGTCGGCCATTTTCACAGAGTAAAAATAAATTTAAATCCACTCATAATCGTTCCGACTACAGGTGCAATGAAGAAAACGCGATAGAGTGCGATTCTGAATTTTAAATTTCACCAAGTGACTTATGACAATTTGCATAAATATATAGAAGAAAAATAATAAACTTTGTGGCATTGCAGGGCACAAAACAAAATTCAACGCTACCTGAATTAATGTTTAGAAAAGAAACTTTAGTAATTAAGCAAGTATGTCGGTTAAAAAATGTACAAGGAAAAATATTCTCAAAAATCAACAGCGATGACAAACTGTCAACTATTTCGATGAGCACCGTCAACCAAGCATGTCGTTCGTTATTTGTCCGTATTCATATGTGTGAAAATATATGTAACCAAAAAAAATAATTAATCGTAAAATTTTTTTTAATTATATTACAGTTTAAATTAAAAATGATAAAATAAAATTTCATAATTAATTGGATCATGAAATATTCAAGAAATTATTTTTAAATATATAGTTTAACAATAAAAAAATAGTTTGGTGTCTTTAATAATATTCAGATGATTTATTGGACAGAAATGAGTTCCGAGAGTAGTTAATATGGCAGCATTAATTACAAATTGCCTGCCAAGATTTTTTACACAGTCGCCAAATCCATCTCAAATCTTTATATAATTAACAAAAAAGATTCAACCCTTCAAAAGTTAATTTAAAAAAAAAATTCAAGAAATAAAATCGAAAAAAAATTCATAAATTAGATGGTAACGCGTCGACTAAGCGCATGCGCACCAATACGGTATTGTAAAAAAGTTCTATTGCAAAACAGCAAAATCATAAAATACAATATTACTGTAAAATGCCATAGATTTATTTTTCAAAGGCATAATTAGCTAAATTAATAAATGGTTTTATTGAAAAAGGCCAAAAGAAAAATTTAAGATAATTAATCCTAATTTATTTCTAAATCCAGAGAATCATATCAATCTTGCGTTCATTAAAAAAATGCTATTATTGAGCAACTGCACTTACGGAGTCACAATTCAATTATAAAAATAATTTATAAAACAAAGTGAGCTTTACAAAAGATATTTCTAAAAATACGGTAAAGTAAAGATAAAAACTTTATAATATAATGAAACAATTAATATACTGTGAGTTCAAAAAAAAAACAATTTATTCTCAAACATATAATGTTTTTTTTAGGCGATTGGAGAAGATTGTCACTCCCTCTGGCTGGATGACGTAATCCAGCTCAACGGTTCCACTTCTGCAGCACGAGCACCGCCCGGGCTGATTCCATGGCACAAATCGAGGAGTCTTTAAGTGTTTGGGGCAGTACACTGTGACGCCCATTGTGTTGACATTGAACTCAATCTCGGGGAACTCTGCCAGTTTTGTTGATGCTTGTCTCGCGCGCTTCATTTCAATAGAGTGATGTCTGCCAACCAGTCCGGAAGTTTAAATAGTCCAAGTAGTCTGTATCAGCAGAAGTAGATGCACCAGTTACGGGGGTTGTTGCCCACGCGCCAATTCCTTCTTCCTCAACGGCAAGCAGTTCTAAGAGGGGGTGGGTGGTTATTGCAATAGGAAAACTCCTCACCCAAGGGATAGTATTTGCTGTGTCCCTTGTTGGGTATTCAACAATGCACTTCAACTGCGGGTGCAACAGGCGGATTCGGTGCTTTATGTAGAAATATTGGTGAACTTTGACCTCTAAAAGGAAAAACTTTAACCATGTCTAAGTTTGTACTTGCCAAGAAATCCCTCAAAGGCGTAGGTTTCCGATGCAGGCTTGAGAGAGAAATTGCCAAATTTGACCTCCTTTGTCTTGCAGTCCCGGTTCAAGTAGGTTGTAACGAGTTTTTTACCCGTCAGATAGGTTGTTGCCTTGTTCACTGCTTCAGGATTGTTTAAATATTCCGCTAGGTTTTCGGGTTTGCAGTTGAGTAGTTTGGCTAATGTACTAGTCAAGGGGATTACCATAACTGAAAAATCAATAAAGTGGCTTGGGTTTGTTCTCTCTCTCCCTCTCGACTACTGTAAGATGGGCGTGGCTTAACAATTTCGTAATGCGCGGAGACCAAAGGGGTTACCATAACCAAAAAATCGATAAAGTGGCTTGGGTTTTGGTCCCTTTCTGGGCGTGGCTTGTCTATTTCGTAATGCGCGCTGTCTGGAGGTCCCTTCGTGCTCACACCTCTCACCCTTAAG
>JAKKIK010001826.1:0-14030 GCA_024500135.1 Heterodera carotae | reverse complement strand
CGTGGGAACTCTTTCTGATTATACCTAGGTAGCGAAGCTCAATAAGCGCGAAGCGCTTTTAAAACAGCCCCATGCATGCCTACACCCGCTAGTTAATATTGTATAACCGCAAACACCGAATAAAACAGAACAAATTATAATGATCACTTTACAACATAATCGAATTCTTAACGGAAATTATACTTGATATATGGGATTTCGATGTCTTCATCATTTTCGTTCTGCGTCATTGCCTCAAAAACGAGCGCTCGGCGATAGTCTGGCACTTTAACACGCGACACCTCCTCCAGCACTCGAATCACGCTAAAATTCAAATGTTTTGGATTTAAAAACATAATTTTATCAAACAAAAATTTGGCACAGGGGTCACTTCCAGGGACATGGAAAGGTGTAGGGTGGATAAAGTGCAATTCTCACTCAATGTCCTTGCGCTCTTTGACTTTGGCAGGAGGCTGAAAGAATGCGTACAAAAGCGAGACACCAGAAGACATCATAGAAACATTAAGGCGAGTTTCTTTCTTAAATAATTGTCGGCAAATGAATGAAGCAATAAAGTGTGTTAACTGAGAAATGACCTCAATCCACTCAATTAGCTGTCCCAATGTCATCGGACCTTGCAATTCGATACGGTCCCAAAGGGTGAATTCAATATCGCAATACTAAACAATAAATTTTCATAAAGCACGACAAACAAAAAGTAAAGAAATGAATTACCTGTTTCTTTGCAGCTTTTCCCGGTTCACTGAAACCAATAAAAGGAACTGCCAAATTGAGAAAGCAATTTTTGAAGTTTTCAATCGGTGCCTTCGAACGTTCGCCGGCCGCCTCAATGGTTTTGTAAAGTTCGATGCAAACAAGCCCCGAAACGAGAGCTGTGGTTGTAGCAAGCGCGGGAATGATTTTTCCAGCAATTTGTTTGGTCTAAAATTAAAGAAAAGTGACTGATGATGAGCAAATCCCTCGAGTGCAGACTTTCATTCGATCAGCCTTCTCTATGTCGTAATTTTCGGCCCGCAAATTAGAAGCACTTGTCACGAAGTCGATGTGATGGTTCGTGTCATCGTCCTTCTCAAAATCAACGGGCGTCATACGGCGAATATTCTCCAACTTCAGTCTGGCCAAATTGACGTTCAAAGAGTCGAGCATCCGCTCAGATTCGTCTATAAAACAGTTGTTGTTTGCCACATGTATTCTTTTGGAGTGGCTTAAAAGATTAAAAAGAAACAGACCTCCTTCATTCAATGCAGCATTGCCATTATCAGCCACTGCCTCGGCATCTGTCACTGCAATGCGCACTCCCTCCTTCGGCTTAAACGGCTCTGATTTGTACGCGGCGGCCAATTGCGCCACTTTGACGCGATCGACGATTGGAGTCAAACTATACGACTGGGCACGCAAAATGGAGGCCGAGAAGACGAACTCAAGGTGCTCGGCCTGAAAGTGTTTACTTGGACAAACATTAAAAATTTGTTCCTCTATTGTGGCTGTCTTCATTTAAAAAGTTTTGCCTTTTATTTGTTGTTAAATCACTTACATTTTCGACGTCGAATGTCAATGGATGAGGGCAACGTTTGGTGCCACTCCAAAATTTATCGCCTTGAGAAGTAAGCTGTAAAAAGCAAAAGATTTTGCATTTTTACTTAAATATAATAAAAAAGATTCGAGTTTCATAATGGCACGAGTTAGTATGACCATGTTATTAGGGAAAGAGTGCAGCATTTGCAAAATGTCGTTGCGGTAAAGAGTGTCGAACAATGCGCGCGCCCACTTCACACATTCATCCGCACTTTTGGGGTATTCGACGACCAGCGCATGGTTAAGCGTACCCAACAATTCAATCTAAAGACAGATGTATAAATACAATATAACTTTTTCCCGATAATACCCGTTGCGAAATAGTCATTTGCTTGACACGATCCAAAAAATCAGCAACATTGTCCAAGTATTTGTTCACCGTTTCCGCAACCGATGTGAAATGATCAGTAAATTTCTCAAATAAAACCATAGTTATTAAACACCTACCTCAATCTCAGGGATGTACCCAGGGTGCCGGATCTCGGAATATTTTGGGTCCGGAGTTCCGGGTTGCGGACCATGAATTTTTAATAAAAATCCCTTGGGGTTCTATTCGAGGAAATAGTTTGTTTTTAAAGCGATTTTTGATTGATTAACCAAAAGCATTCAATTTTTCGGGACAGGACGTTTCTTTCCCGGACATTTCTTTCCCACCGTTTCTTAAGACACCACTTTTTTTTTGTTAGCCAGCTAATTTTTATAAAATTGGTATCATTCAAAAGGCCTACTATTATATGTTTTGTATAATGAATAAGTAGGAGCTAAGCGATCAAACCATATTGGAATAAGTTACGATTTCCAATTGCATTAATTCATAAAAAAAAAAACTGTTTTTTTTTGCAATTGAAAAAGCATAATTTAGAGCTTTCAAATAATACTAAAATTGTGAAAAAAATCCTGTACCGGAATTCAACACTTTTATTTTGCCGGTAGCCAGCCGATGGGGGCGAAACCATTGAGGGCGGGAGGAACCGACCACTATATTTGGGTATGCCCCTTCGGTCATTGTAATGTTTAAAAAAAGTACCGCTCTCCCCCACTGAATCGTGTGCTCAATTTGATAGGGAAAGTTTCGCAGCGTGCAAATGGGCGTTTCTTTCTCAGGCGGATCAGAAGTTGAACTAAAGAATTCATGAAGCTCTGTCAGTTTTTTTTATGGTACCAAAGGCGAAAAAAAAATTGGATTATTTTTAACATTACACTTTGTAAATAACCGACCCGTAAGACTCGGTCAAATGCGGAAAGACAACTTGAGTGTTGCCCTTTGACCCCATTGTGCCAGACTCGAGCAGCGGCAATTGGTAGTAAACACAGCGACGGTCAACGTAACGGCCTGCAATTCGGCAGCCAAAATAGCCAAATTTTGTACCCATTTCATCTTACGTGCTTCAACATTGTCAAGCGCGTTGCAGACACCGTTTAAATTGGCGAAAAAGTCATCCCCGAAAATTCGTTCGGTGTTTTCAGAAACGATTTCCGACAATGGAGTGATGCGAATTTCAGGATTGAATTTTTTGACAGCACGGGCAGCGACTTCAGACTTCTTGTTCTGTAGTAATTTATGGGATGTGAAAATATTACCTACTAAGTCTAATCGTGACTTACTCCGACATCCGGACGGCGGAACAAAAACTGCCGGTTCAGATTAGACACTTCAATTGTGTCTGGGTCCGTAATACTCAAATTACCGCCTTCTCCGCAGGCCAAGCCGATCATTGCCTTAAGAGTTTATCAAAATGTCAAACAATTTGCCTTATTAATGCCTTACCATATTTTTCAACAGTTCGCAGCCAATCGCACCAGCACCCACAATAAACCAATTTTGTCGCTCAATTGCCTCCTGAAATTTCCAACCGAAAACAGCTGCTTGGCCGTCATAACGATTGTTGCGCTGTAAATTTAAAAAATCAACAAATTAAGCTTATGTATTGCATTACTAATAAGTTTTTTATACCGGTGCACAATCGGCCGGTTCCAATTTGTCAGCATCAAATGTCGAATAAGAGCCCGGCAGTGCCTCCAACGAATCAGTATATAGGAACTGATAAAGAGGTGTCATATGATGGGTGACAGCTTTCATCGCTTCTTGTGCCACCAAACCACCGATAATGGAAGCGATGGGTTGGAGGTTGCCGGATGCCTTGGCATTCAAATAATAAAAGCAATCAGCACTCACTATTTTTTGGTATACCTGGTAAGAGAAATTGCAAAGCAATTGTTCCGGAATTTCGGGTGAACCCTTTGGAAGAAGTGCCTTCAGCACTTGAGCATCGTCTTTGAAGCGAGGCAAAGGCTTACAAGATTTCTTAACAGAAGGAATTGCATTAGAGCTCGAGTGAAAATAATGTCTAAATGAAAACCTTCAGCTCGAATTCGTACAACGCCTGCCAAAGAGCATGAAGCTGTGCGGGCTCATCTAATTTGGCAAAGTCCCAAGTCAGAAACTCGGGCTCAGCGATCGCTTTTTCCAAAGGTTTAAATGTCATTTGCTTGGGCATTTTGACTTGCGCAACGCGTCCACGAGAAATGGGTCCGTGCACAATGTTTGAATAAGCAGCAAGTGCCTGTCCAACATTGAAGACATTCTCTTAAAAAAGTCATAAACCATATCAGTATACATGCAAAAAATTTCGTTAATAAACAATAAACAAATATTGTTATGAACAAACTATTTTTAGACGTAATAGGGACGGCTGGGAGCTTGTTCAGTTCAGTATGCTCAAAATCAGTGAACACGACGTGGTCCCCGTCCTCCAGAAGATGATAAACGCCTTCAAGTGTGTGGACGTCACCGGTTTCACAGTTGATGTGTTCAAGCAAAATCTGAAAGAAACAAATGAATGGATCAATGTTTTCAGTTATCTTCTATACTATTGAAGTCTATTATTGTCTTTTCACCTCTTTGCATGTTTCGCCATTCGAATCGTTAACAGTGAAATTGTCTCCCAAGTCCACAAAAGCATAAGAAAACAGTCCACGCGAGTCGGCTGAGATGAACATTTTGCCATTCTTGCGCATCCAATTATCCACTTGTTTTTGCATATCAAAAGACGCATCAGTGAGAACGATCAACTGAAAGAGGCAAATAAAACTAAATGAAATATTATTGTGCCTTATAATTACATCAAATTGTTTGACGAAATTCTCAGTGAGAGGGTCAACAGACAATGCACAATTGACGGTATCGTTCAGTTCCGCCAATTTTTCGAAACAAACTTCCACCCGATTTTTTCCCACATCACGTTCATTGGCGAAAAAGTGCGCTGACAGATCGAAATATGAAAGATTTTTGGTGTCGTGAAGAGTCACTGAGCGAACACCACCTAAAGAAAAAATTCTGGTAAAACAAAAACTGATTGTTGACAAACCGAGGATTAAATTTTTCGCGACTTCCACACCCACGGACCCGAGTCCACTGATGAGGACAGACGCCTTACGCAAATGTTCCATGGCCGAATGCCCAAGAGCATAACTAAAAAATAAGTGTTTTAAATCTACAAAGTCTTAATCCTATCCAATTAAAATGTCTTAGTAAATTGATACATTTGTCGGGAATAGAGGTCTGTGTCGACCTCTTGGCCTGCCAATGCTTTTTGCGTCCCATTGCTGGCACTATTCTCACTGTTTTTTGCTGACATTTCTTCACCGTTATTCTTTGGTGACTAAATTGAGGAGTAAAAACATGATTAAAGGCAAAGCAAAGAAACGTTTTCTGATATGTCAGAGGCCGCAGTACCGCAGACAATTTTTGCTTTTTTCGCTGCTGGTTCGTCAATCTTAATATTCGCTTGCTGCTGCATAAACCACTAAATAATTGTTTAAGAGTAATGTATAAGAAGTTTTAAGCAATAATTCACTATGGAAACCGAATAACGGTAAAATGCACAGGCAACAAAAAAGGCATAAGGCAAAAAAAAATATTGAAGGAAAATTACGAAAGAAATATGGTACATAGACGCGACGTCCAAGCGCTCGTAACAATTTTATAGCGTGATCTATTTTTCATCGGAAATTTTCTCCTTTTTTACTTTTTATAAATGCACAAAGACGAGATGCCAAAATAGTATTTTTTTAATTTAAAAAGGGAAAAATATAAAAAGCCAAATGACTACTGTATTAAGATGAAATTAAGTTGGAACATATTTTGTAGCTTTATTTAATTGTTAGAGGCCCAAAGATTCTTGACACTTTGCGCGTTCCATGGACTTTTACATGACCATAAAAAAGATTAACAGTGGAATAAAAATCACAATTTTAAAAATAAGCAGAATAAAAACATTATTTTTTAAATTTATGTGTCTGAGTATCTGAATATATACCAGGGATGGGACCGGATTCCTCCGATTCCGGACTTTTTTTTCGAAATTTACAGATCTGTTCAGAATAAATGAACAAGTTCTGAAAAGTAAGGCAAAATTTGAGAAAGTTAAGGACTATTGATTTAATTGATTAAATAATCCGGATTCCGAAGTTCTGGACTTTTTTGGCATCCGATACCATCTCTGATACTCAGAAGAGTTCCACCAGTACCCGCAAGACAAACGTAAAAATTAGTGTTCAGCGGGAATGGGACTGGTCCCGGTTTTTTTTATCCGGGATTAGTCGCCGTCTTTTAAATGTATAGGAATCCCAATTTTACATTTTCCGAATAAATTTACCTTCTTATTTTAAGTGGCAAAATATGTATGTTTTTGAATTTATTATTAATTATGATAAGGTCTCGATGTTTAAATTCTTTTTTCGTCATTAGGCAATAAAACCGAAAGAAATGTGAATTGATTGATTCATTTCTGTATTAAAAAGAGTAAATTAAGCCATTCTTTTTTTATCCTTTTTATTGAATTATAATTGTCCATATTTGGGGGGATAACTGCTGCTGATTGATTGAAAGTTTGGTCAGAATTAAACATAATAATAATGAGCATTTAATTGTGTAAATAATTAATAAAAGAAATGGCCAAATGAATGGGCAAAGAATGAAAGAAGCCGCCACAAAGCAGCAGCAGCAGCAGAGAATAATGAATGAACAATGTTAGCTTAGGAGAAGCTTGCTTCAATTAATTGTTTGCCATAATTTTAATTTTCAATTCATTTTTGCGCCACATTTTTTATTTCCGTAATTTTATTCCATCCGTCCGCTGCAAATGCGCGGGTATTTTTATGTTTCATAAAATGTTAAGCGATTTGCTTGTTGCTGGATTAATATGTATATGTAGGAATTGAATAAAAGCAAAACAAAAATAAAGAGATGAGATGAGATTATGACAAAATTGCATTATGTTTTTCCATTTTTTATTGGGTAAATTTCACTTGGGGCAAATCATTCATTCATTGAGCACATCGAAAGTATGGACAATAAAATAAATTTATATTTTTCATAATAAAAAATAAACAGCAATTTTCTCTGTTTAATAAAAAAGATATTTGCGCAAAAAAGCGATGCCAGCATCAATAACTACATAATTGTATTGTATTGGTATCATAAGGAAAAACATACATTTTATGAAATTTCCTACTTTTTTAACAAATATAAAATAAAATATTGTATATTTATGTATTGTAATTCGTTTTCATTTCGCTTTTTGCCGTTTGGTGACAAATATTTACATTCATTTCATTCCATTTTCATTATTCCGTTCGTTCCGCTTTCAACTGATTAGGCGCCCACTTTTTATGCTTTTCCTTCCTTTGCTCATTCCTCAAAAATTATTCGAGGACAAATATAACAACACAAAAATGGTTTTTCACTTCTCAAATAACCAGTTGCCCCCGCACAAATTGCCCGTCATTTTGTGATTTTTAAAATTTGCGGAAACTCGCCTCTCCTTCCTCTCCTTCCTCTCCTTCCTCTCCTTCCTCCTCCTTCTCCTTCCTCTTCCTCCTTCCTCCTTTTCCTTCCTCCCTCCTCTTCCTCCTCCTTCTCCTCCTTCCTCCTTTCTCTCCTTCCTCTTCCTCCTTCCTCTTTTTCCTTCCTCCCTCCTCTTCCTCCTCCTTCTCCTCCTTCCTCCTTTCTCTCCGTCCAACTCCACACAAATACAATACAACATAAATATGTACAATATATATAGATAATACATCGATGGATGATGTGACCCCCCACTCGCTCTTTACTAACCTTCTCAGTTTGTTTATACTGCCACATTTTTCAATAATTACCAAACAACAAATAAACCAATTTCTCCTCATTTTCAATTGTCATTATTATACCCTTAATTCCCAAAATAAATCTCTCTTGGCCTAAATGTTTTGAAGCACTTCAAAACGGGGGCGCTCTATTTCAGGGAGGGACTGTATTCAGGGCTTAAAATATCGCAAATGTGTTGCAATCCTGATCATAGACCATGATTCCCTCACCAAACATGTATTTAACAATTTAATTTTGTATAAATAATTTGTTTTTATTTGTTTTATTGCTAATTTTTTATTTTATCTTTTAAGACATTCTTATTGATTGAACTTAAAATTTTTTATATATTTTTTATTTGTATTTTTTACTTGTTTTATTTGTTTTCTAAGTTTCTTTTGTTGGTTAATTAATTACTATTCATTATTTTAATTTCGCTTAATTTTGCCTACCTTTTTCTCTTTTTCGGCGGATGGTGGGGCTCTAATTTAGGAATTACGGTATAATAATAAAGTTTATTCATTCTTTTTCACACAATTTTAGCTGTTTTGTGTAAAAATGACAACGACGCTGGAGCAGAACGGTGAAGAAGTTACGGTGGACAGTTACGAAGAAGAAGATGTTGAAAATGTTAATGAAAATATTGGCACGAATTCCGCCGCCAATGGCCGCCCCGACAAATTGCCAATTTTTAAATTTATTTCGCATGAAAAGCCCAAAACGGAGGAACAAGCACATGGCGTGGATGCTTTGAAGCACGACGAATATCAGTGCCAACAATTGGTGCGGATTAAAGGACTTTCGTGAGTGAGGCCATTTCAGAGGGGTCAAAAGCAATTCAATACAATAATGGGGCAACAATTATTCGTACAATTTACATATATGTGAAATGGCAATGAAAAGTCAACAATTTACTAAATTTTAGTATCATTCGAAAGCTTGTAACTTTTTCAAGAGAGGGTCAATTTATATTCATATAGAGGTTTCGAACCGCTTCAGAGTTGTCGGTACTACAACTGGAGTTTGTATCCTAAAATTTTAACACCAATAAAAATGTAGAATGGCCGTTCTTTAGTGTAATGCATCTGAGAATTTTAAAAGAGTGAAACGAATTTTAAATGAAAAGATTTTAGTCGGTTTCGAGTTTTGGCTTCGCAATGAGCGAAATTGCGGTCGTTTGATGATCAGCGACCTTGAAACCATTTGTTTTCGTTGACTTTTTAAAACGTAATTTTGAAAAAGTTGACAGAATATAGGCTAAGAATAAACATTACTTGGCTTAATGTATGTATTGTATTACCATGTTGTGTGCTTTATTAATGGTTGTTTATTTCTTGGGACAGTTATTTTGCTGTGCTGCTCAACTTTTTGAAGTCTCTGATTGGCGCCGGATTCCTTTCATTGCCATTGGCTTTCAGTTCTGCCGGCCCTTGGGTTGTGCCTTTTATTTTATTTGCTTTTCTGTATTTGCATTTAATTTCTTGCGCTAAGTCCGCTTTGGCGTTGCTTCTCGTCTCCGCCGTCCTCAATTGTTTCTGCATGATGCAACTCGTCAAATGCACTCAATTCCATTATAAACGGTCAGTCCATTCCGCCGCCGGGGATGGCATTTGCATGCCGAAAATGAAAGTCCGGTCGGCATTCCGTGCCCTGTTCATTCCGCCGTTTGGAAAGACCATCATTCTGTTCAGTTCTGTTCCCTTCCTTAAGCCTCAACATTTCCTACCTCAGCTATGGCAACTTGGCAAAGGAAGCGTGCAGATCCAGCTTCCCGTGGATGCGACGTTGGAGACTGATTGCACAGTTAGCAGCAATGATAAAAGCCATCGAATAGGGAGACAAGCGACCGATAAAAGCCTTTATTCCCGAATAGAGAGACATGTTTAGAGATATTCATATTGTATCAGGGACATATCCAAAATTTAGGTCTGGGGTGGGGGGACGGGTATATACATACATATACCATGTACCCCCTTGGACAAGTGCCGGATCCATTCGGGACTGACTCTTCTTGCACATTGTCCCGCTCTGTCCCTTTCTCTCTCTCCCTCTCTCTGTACCTCTCTCTCTCTCCCTCTCTCTCTGTTCCTCTCTCGTCCCTCTCTCTTTGTCCCTCTCTCTGTCCCTCTCTCTCTCCCTCTCTCTCTGTCCTTCTCTCTGTCCCTCTCTCTGTCCCTCTCTCTCTCTGTCCCTCTCTCTCTCCCTCTCTCGTCCCTCTCTCTCTCTCCCTCCCTCCCTCTATCTCTCTCTCGCTGTCTCTCTCTCTCTCTCAGTCTGCTTCTTTTAGGAGACTTGTCAACTTCTCCATTCTCTTGCTCGAGTTCGGCTTCTGCAGCACTTACTATCTGTTCATCGCTGTCAGTCTAAAAGAAGTGTCCGCTGTCCTTCTAAAAGAGGTGGGGCGATCATTTCCAATTACCTTTTTATTCCTTCCAATTCTTTCTCTCTTTGTTTTCTTTGAAGCTTCTACCCGACCACTCAATGCCACCATCTGTATTTAATTGGCTTATAATCATTTACGTGCCAATGGTCCTTATGGTATAATTAAATTGAAATTTAAATGTGCGAAATTGTCCAAAATTTAAGTCGTTCATTCGCTCTTTGCGCATTTTGTCCTTCTTCAGCTTTGTTGGCAATGTGTTAATGATGACCAGTTTGGTGTTCATACTTTATGTAAGATCTAGGCTTTTTTGATGCTTATCATTTTAAGTCCTCCACCAATTTAACAGACTTTGGCCGCTGATTTGTCCAATAATTTGGCGGCTAATCAGCGCGGTTCTTTAAAAATTATCAGCAACAGTTTTAGCGGACTTTTAATCGCTTCTGGCACAATCATTTTCTCATTTGAAGCTCAAACATTGGTTGTGTTTGCTTTTGTGGGTCCATTTGCTTCGGCTTAAAACTGATTTCTTTTGTCAGGTCCTTCCGTTGGAAAAGAAATTAAAAAAGCCTAAACAAATGTTGGGATTGTTTGGCATTTTGTCTAGCGGCATTTTGATTTCATCAATTGTTTACGTCAGTGTGGGCTTCCTCGGCTACCTTCGCTATGGCGCCTGTGTTCATGGAAGCATCACGCAGAATTTGGGGCCAACACAAATGTGTGTACATAAAAATGATATTATTATTATTACCATAATATTACCGTAAATTCGAACCCTTTTTTTCATAATGGACCGAATGATTGGCTTTTTCAATCACTTTTTTTTTCCTTTTTAGGTCGACCATTTTGGTGAAATTGGCTCTTTGTGTGTCCGTTTGCTCGTGCTTCCTCCTTCAAATGTACGTCATCATTGAAGGTGTTTTTATCAATATAAATAATAAAAATTATAAATAATAATTTTTATTTTAATTATTTTGTCACTTTTTTAGTGCTGTGGCCGCCAGTTTCTCGAATGATAATTGAGGGCGAAAACTTCAAAAAGACAAATGCTAAGGCGGACCAGCAAAAGCGCTGGTGGCAATTTCCGGCCAATTTCAAATTTTACTGTGAACTTTGCTTCCGAACTTTGATGGTCACTGTGTGCTGTGAGTGTTTCGACAAATGTTTTTAATGCCATTTTTGGACGGATTATTTGCAGTTTCATTTGCCGCTGCCGTGCCACATTTGGACGACATAATTCCTTTGGTCGGCAGTACTTCGGGTTAATATTTTCGGCAATTTTACTCGCTGATTTATTTGTCTTATCGTTTTTTTATTGTTTAGGGATGCTTCTTGCCTTTGTTTATCCGGCTTTAATCGATCTGTTCACCTTTGTCCCATTGCTTCTTGAAGAGGGTCGTCGTCAAAAGGCTCATATCCGACTTTGTCAGAACATTTTGCTCGCCTTTGTTGGACTGTTTGGCATGGTAGCCGGTTTAATCGCCAGCATTACCAAGCTGGCGGAAACGAAACATGAAAATGTGATGTGCACTGATAACAACAGTGTCAATACGACGATTATACCAATGTTCAGCAATGCGCTTGGAATACGCGATGCAATTGAATGATATTACCCCCCCCCCCCCTCTATTGTTTGTACATATAATGTGTAAATGTTGATACCATGATGCTTAATGTGTTGTATTACAACATTTATGCTTGTGATTCATAATAATAATAATAATTCGTATGTTCAGTCTGTGTTGGTATGTACAAAAAACTCCATGATTCATTCAATTGACCTTTTAATACTGTCCAAACCGGTTATTCGCGAGTTGTCCCTCAAGTAAAAAAATTTAACGCGAATTGTTGGGGGATTGGGAGGGGGGGGGGGGCAACAAAAACATTTCAAACTCTTTTCATTTTGTCATTTATTCTTCGAAAAATCGGCGGTCGATTGGCCTCATTGATTGATTCAATTAAAAAGTGTTTTTCTGTGCCACTAATTTGAATTTGGGTGGTGGCTCCTCCCTCTCTCTCTCTCTCTCTCTCTCTCTCTCTCTCTCTCTCTCTTTCTTCCCTCTCTCTCTCTCTCTCCCACTTTTCTCTCTCTCTCTCTCTCTCTTTCTTCCCCCTCTCTCCCCCTTTTCTCTCTCTCTCTCTCTCTCTCTTTCTCCTCTGTTTTTGTTCGTTCAGTCCATTTCATTTTTTCACTTATTTTTGTCCATCACATATGGCCGAGTTGCGCACCATTTCCTTTTACTGTCTTATTCTCTTCCTCTTCGGCTTTACAGTGTTCGATGCCGCGAAAATTGTAAATTCAAACAATTCTTTGGATGGATTTCAGCGAGATTAATTAAATGTTTTAAGGTTCGAATATTCTTAGGCGAAAACAAAGACACGGACATGTTCGTCGTGTTCAACGACACAATGACATTGCCAAATGTTGCGTAAATTTAAAACTGTACAATTATCACAGGTCACATTTATGTACATTAGCTTCTTCAGATAACATTCTGCATGGACAAAAAGCACACTTGGAGTCATTTCAAGCTGAAAAATGATAGTGAAATTGACGTTATTGTGCAGGTGATAGACATGACTGTAAAGGAAAAATAGCAACGACGGAAAGGAGAATACTGTAGCATGGAAAAAAAAGAAAAGAAATACCGTAGGACGTAAAAGACAGTGCGATCTAAAGGATACTGCAGTACGAAAAGAGACAGTCCGCTCGAACTGTAGGACGGAAAAGACAGCCCGCCCACCTAAAGGAATACTGTAGATTATGGTATTGAACAAAAATATCCATTCCCAAATGCATTTAAATGTGCTGATTTGCCACATTTACAGGAAGCTCTGAAGAAGATGGTAAGCAAAGAGCAGTTCCTTAACAGTCCATGGGACGATATGCTCGTGGCCGAAGCATTTCATGTGAGTTGTTTGATTTTTGTTGTCTTTGATTGATCAAAATTAATTGTTGAAGATAATCGCTTCTTTGAATTCGATTGAAGTCGAATTGACTCCGACAGTTTTCGTCAAATATGTGAACAGTCTCGCGCAGAGTCAACGCTTGGCCAACGTTCGAAAGTCATGGGAAGTAAGACAAATGTGTTATTTATTGTATTGTATTACATGTCCTGGTTATATTATTCTTTTGGGCGATTTATTGGCATAAGACTCATTTTTATAGAAATGGTTTGACAATGTCGCGCAAAGAGATGTCTCTTTTGAGGAATTCCGGCAAAAGGTTGGCCGCGAAGCATTGAGCAGGTAAAAGTGAATTAATCGACAGAAATAATTTGGCATAAATTGGCATAAAATTGAATTGACAGGTCGCTGAAACGCTTCCAACGGATGGGCAACGGTGGCACACATTGGAATCTGATCCAAGACGTCAAAATCACATGGCTTTCCCAACGTCAACTTTGCTTTCAGCCCGTGTACAATCGGGACAAATTCAAAGACATTGACGAAAGGGTCAAAAAAATGGAGCAAATTAAGAATTAATTTTGATTTTAAGGACCAATTTTTCAACATGTTGGTGGTCCATGGTAAAGAACAAGAATCATTTGATGAGTGTATGCTCATCGACTTCCACGGGCGGCCGGGGGAGGAGGCACGCTTTTTGGAAGGGAAAGGACGCGCCAAGGACGGCGTCAACGACGATGTTCGAACAGGGGGAGACAGTCACAATTTAGGGGGGGGGGAGACAATTTTAGGGGGGGGAGACACAATTTTAGGGGGGGAGACAGTCACAATTTTAGGGGGGGAGACAGTCACAATTATAAGGGAGGGGGAGACACAATTTTAGGGGGGGGGAGACAGTCATAATTATAAGGGGGGGAGACACAATTTTAGGGGGGGGGGAGACAGTCATAATTATAAGGGGGGGAGACACAATTTTAGGGGGGGGGGGACAGTCATAATTATAAGGGGGGGGGACACAATTTTAGGGGGGGGGGGGACAGTCAT
>JAKKIK010001825.1:0-14030 GCA_024500135.1 Heterodera carotae | reverse complement strand
TACGACCCCAAAAACCCATAGAAACGACTTTTTATTAATTTAAAATCACTTTAACAAAGATAAAAATTTTGTTGACACAAAACCCGAAAGTACCTAATTAGGTACATTAGTAAATTTAAAAGAATAATTTATAAATTTCAGTCGACTTCAACAGAGGGAGGATGATCAGCTGAAGGAAATGATAAAGATTGACAAAAAAATGCAAGGGACTCGGCGGAATTGGTGTTGTATTTAAAATGTATTTTTTTGTGAGCACTTTTTATTTTAATATTTTTTTCTTGCAAAAATTTGATTGTATAACAAATATGCGTAAATTTCCATTTTTGGAAATCTGATTAAATGCTTAGCTAAGCAAAACATACGAATGATAACAATGATGCTGTAATTAGCAAACATTCGCATGCAAATGTTCAATTAGTTACGGTTCGGAATCCAATTATAACATACTTTTTATGACAATAGGTATGTACTAAAGTTCAGAGATATCGGTACTTTTCATAAAAATCGGTTCCGGTAATTAAAAGTCGATAGTTTTCATAAGAAAATTAAAATAAAAGAAAAAATTTTTTAATTTAAAATATAAAAATATACCAATAACTCTACATAAAAACTACCAATAAATGACATAAATCTACGATGAATCGACAAATCTATATTTTATGAGATGTCACAATACTAAAAAATAAATAATATTAAATGATTTTTAGGTGTAATTAGTTGACAATAACTTTTTCAAGAAAGTTATTCGCTTAGTTGCGATTTTTCATACGTTCTAATTTTTATGTTTCTATGGAAACAGCTTCTTTAAACCAATGCCCAGGTTTAATTGCCATTTTAGCAATATTAACAGCAATTGATTGATAGGAGACTATCAAATGAATAACATATAGAATTAGTTATAAACAAAGAACATTTTTTTATTAATTGGACCAAAAAAGACTAATGAGATTGGAGGATACTTTGGTACAACTGTGAACAAGAGAAAGTGGAGAGGCCAGCAGGGTTTTTTGCTGTTCACATTCGCAGATTCATTTTGATAAACAGTCAAATGAATCTTTAATTTTAAATACATTAAAATATTATATATTATAATTTTTTTAAAATTAAAATAGATTTGAATGATTCAAAAATCCTTATTTATTGCACTCTTTAGTGCACTTTTAGCTTCAGCCGATTACGTTTACGACAATGAGGAAGAATTTGAACGATTCTCATCAGCAAGTGAGCAATTCTATTTTGTATAGCTCATAGCTAAATAATCCTTTTCTACACTTGAGTAAATAAAAAGGACAAACCCATAAAAAGTGTATTTTTTATCTATGGAAATTTTGTGATCGAGTATTTAGCAACATTGATACACCATACAATACCTATTACCTAATAATACTCTTTTCTAGGGTAGAGCGGATCCGGGAATTGCGGACGTCCGGAATTTTTTCAACCAATTATTTTGAACCTTCTCAAACTTTGCTTCACTTTTCAAATAATGTGTTATAAATTTGATTGTAAGCTTTATTAGAGCGAATGTTTTTAAACCAGGGCTGCCATTTGTTCTTATTTTTAAGAAATGTTCTGATTTGGAGGGTCCGAATCTTAAAAATTTTAAATGTTCTTATTTTTAAGAAATGCTCTTATTTCAGCTCCTTGTTCTTATTTTGTTCTTATTTTCGGAATTTCAAAGAAAACTCCGATTTTGAATGGTAATTTTTGAAATAAAATGCTTTTTGAAGCGAATTTATCACAAAATCTTTACAAGATTCACTAAAATATTCAAAAAAATTTACCAGTGGTTCATAAAGCACCGCCGGATTAATTCCTCTTAACGATTTCTGCTTTTTGTCCTTATTTTTGTGAGCCAAAAAAAATTCCAATTTTTGGCTTTAAAAGTGAAAACAAGACATGAAAAAAGGACAAAATCTGTTAACAAAACCACTCACTTTCTTTCAAATTTTCCCCGGCGGCGCCTATCGGCACCGCCTCCCCTCTCCCCTACACTAGTGATGCACCGAAAGCGAAAAAACCCGAAAACCGAAACCCGAAACCGAAACCGAAATTTCGGGTGCATCACTACCCTACACCACAGAAAATAGTTTTGCTTGAAAGATACGGTGAAAAGCCTGGTGCAAGTAAAATGAATTTTGATCAAAATTGTTCGGAAATGTTTAAATTTCTCATTTCAAAGCCTGAATTGCTCAAAAAAATTGTTTCTGGTGAGAAATATGTTGCAAATGCCGATTTTGTTGAATAAAATGCAAGATTAAGCCTCAAAACAACGTTTTAAAAAATGTTCTTATTTTGGACCCCAAAATCTTATTTTTTACCTTTGATGTCCTTATTTCCGAAAAATTTTGATGGCAGCCCTGTTTTAAACCTTTTTTCGCAAATTATACAAAAAATTGAAGGCTTTTTTGTGTACACAAAGTTTTAAGACCCACGTATTTTGAAGAAGAAAAAAATGCAATTTTCTTGAATAGAAACCCCCCCCCCAGGAGGTTCTATTAAAAAATTCCGGTTTGGTCAGGTTTTTCCCAAAAAAATTCCAGATCCAGTTGCCTCACTGGTTCCGTTTGATCCTCTTTTACTGAATTTCGTCATTTACAGCAGAAACGGTGATTGAATTTTTGGCCAAATTCGAAGCGCTCACTGCCTCAGCGGCGGATGTTGGATCGTTTACAAACCAAATATCACTGAGCCTCTTTTCTTTGCTGAAATTGGGGTTTCCGCTGGGCTCGATTGTGGCTGGAGCTCTTCACATTGCTACAAAAGTAACAACAAATAGCTTCCAAAATAGAGGCCAAAGCCTTTCTATTTTAATGTGCTTTACTCTTCACTTTTTTTCCAATTTAATAGGAATTTAAGTTATCGATAATTTGATTTTGACCCTCAAGCAGCTTTCAAATTTTCGATTTTTTGCAAATCAAAAGTTCAAAAAATGAGTCCCTAAAAATTAGTTTTTATAAAATTGAAACATCTTTTGATTTCCAATAATTTTTGTTGATTTAAAAATGTTTGGCTAGAAAATCTTGAAAAAATTCGTGTTTAAAAATTTTTGGTGCCTATTTTGTGCCTTTTTGAGAATTTTTGTGCCTTTTTAATGCCTATTTTGCGATTTTTTTGCCTAAAAAGCCAAGCCCTATTAATCAACGGTTAATAAGTAAGATATAAAATGAAATACAAAATCTGACTTTTCGCAATTAATAAATTGTAATTGTATTGTATTTAACCGCTTATCTTCTGCTTAATAAGCGCTTTTAGACACATAAAAGTTCCGAATTATACCAAATTTGAAGAAGTTGGTCAATTACAAACAATTTATAGCCAAAATTTTTGAGGTTGTAAAAAGACAGATACCCGATTAAGAATCTATTGATTTTCTAAGTCGGTGTAATATAAACGCTAGAAATACTAGGATAAGATAAAAAATATTTCTTTTAGCCGGAGTCTGATGAATACAAGGCTCTAATGAAACTGCAGAACCAAATGGAAGCAAATTACGTTAGATTGCAAAGCACTATTGAAGTTTCTGGACGAGTGATCGCATTGAACGCAAAACTCTCGGATTATGAAAATGTAAGGGAATAGAAAAATAAAATTATAACAATAATAATATTAAAATTCACTAATGATACTGGTTACCGGTAAAAAAAAACTGTTACTAATACTGGTCCTGTACTATCTTTGTCCGCCGCCCAAGAACGTTCTAATAATTTAATAACTTAAGAATGTTCACGTTCCAATCAAGAGTCTTCGTCGTTATGTGAAGCTATTTTGGGACCCGGCCATTAAAAAGACAGATCAGGATGTGCAAGATTTCATAAGTGCTTGCCGCGACCCCGGTCAAAAGACACCATTGCGAATACTTGATGTGAGTACACCGCCACACATAGAAAGGGGTCTCGTGTTGAGGGTCGGGAAACGAAGTCCGGATTTGAAGGGCATTTAATGGGGTGTAGGAGGTAAGGTGGTCAGTCAATCAGTCCTTTGCTGGTGATGCCATGGTCCGAGCCAGGGACGGAACCGGATGCCAAAAATGAAAGTCCGGAATCCGGACCCCCCGAAAAAGTCCGGAATCCGGATTTTTTTCAATCAATAAAATCGATATCTCATCTTTCTAATCTGTTAATTTTTTGTCTTTTTAATAAATTATAAAGGCGCATTTATTAGAGACGGAGGATTTTTTTTAGCATTTTTTATCAATAATTGTACTAAAAAAATTTTTTGGCTCAAAAATCGCTTAAAATCCCATCTATCTTTGGAAAAATTCTCTCTCTCCTCTAATAATATCCCCGGGGTACTAATAAAAAATTCCGAAAAAGTCCGGAATTTTTTGAAAAAAGTCCCGAATCCTGTCCCATCCCTGCTATACTGTATACCTTTTATATATAAAGGGAGAAGGGCAAATTATTTATTTAGAAAGGACAGTATTACTCTAAATTATTATAGTTTGTCTTGAATATAATATAATAATCTTTTTTATTTGAGCCAAAAGCTATTGTTTAGAGACGGACGATTGGATCAACCAATTATTGGTCAAATAATTGTTTTGTCCGATCAACAATTAAAAATTACCAAATGTGTAAACCTTTAAAATATTTTGTAAATACCTGATTTCGACAAACGCAGCGGGAGATTTTTTTTTGTTATTGGTGTTTTTTAGATCTATTTAGTTTCCAGGCTTTCTCAGCTTGCTAGGAAGGTTTAAGATCACGGGTCGCCCGGGATTGGCCCGTAAACAGGCCTGCCATATAGCTTTATGCAAAGATGTTAAACTCTTTACCTTTTTTTTGAATTTGATTTAGTATATCCAAGCGCACACGGTTGACCATTGCATGGCCACCGGATTGTCATCGGATCAAATTTCGCTTGTTTCTGAATTTTTTCCCTTGATGAATAAAATTCGGATGCAAATAAGAACTAATCTCGAAAAGAAGCGATTTGAAATCGTCGCTTCCGGTTGACATAATTATTGCTTTGGCATTTTCCAATTAACCAAAAATGTCTCTGATTTTTTTTATAGAACTCACGATTTGGTTCTCAGTAATTGAAACTGACATCGCAAAGAAAGTACTTAAAAAAACTGAAGATGCCATCATTAGTTCGTTTATATCAAATTGACTACCGCATTTCCTCAAATAGAAGCGTCCCCTCCACTTGAAGCCCCTGAAAGAAAATACCCTAGAAATGAGAAAAAAGAAGTGCCGGGCTTCTATTAAAGGAAATACGGTATCTAATTTAATTTGAAAGTTTCAAAGTAAAATAGTTTTCTCAGGTTCTTCAGCACAATTCGACTCGTCTAATTTGGCATCTAGCATGTTAAAAACGCTGTTTATTGAATCTGGAGCTGAGGAGCCGGATGCAAATGTTTTTGGGTTCATTTTTATTAAAAAGGCCAAAAATGAGCTAAAATTAGTTCATGAACAGGAAAACCATTGAATTTTCCCGATCGCAGATTTAGGAATATAGGCGTGTGAACTTTTCCTTTGTTAAAAGTAGGGTTCAACGGAACCGGAGCGGGAAATCTCGTTTTCAGGTCCCGGTCCCTGTCTCGGTTTTCAGAAAAAGTCAAGTCCCGGTTGTTCCGGTCCCGGCGGGACCGGGACTAGCCGGGCTAAATATTGCACTGGTAAGAATTGGGATTTAAGTGCAAAAGTTGAGAGGGAAAGTGTGGGAAGGGAATATATAAATAATAATTCCGTTAGATGGGAAGAAGTTTCTCCTCTGCTGGCCATTATTAAATTGATTTAAAACAAAACGCGATTTTTTTATTAATAATGTGATGTTTGTTTTGTATTTTTTGATTTTTGGGGAGTGGTGGTCGGGAAAAATACAATTACTGTCAATACCAGAGGAAAAAGAAAATAGTTAAGTCTCTAAAAGCTGACATCCCAGTTTTTAAACGCTTAATCAAAGACCAGTTTAGTTGCCTTCTACAGGACATAATAACGGGCAAAAATTATCACAGAAAAGAGATCCAAGAGTTACAAAATATTATCCGTTTGGACGTGGTTGAACTGGTAATATTAATTTAGTATATTAATAAAAGATTTAATATTTATTTATAATTCACGGTTGGTGATTTTGGATCAGAAACCGAAACCGATTGCCGAAAATCTACCCAAAAAAACCGGGTGTCCGACCCAATTTTCTTAAGAATTGTCATAAATTAATCATATTTTCTGACGGGCGTCGACAGACCTTACCCAGCAATAACCAATAAGCTAAAATAAAAAAAGCAATTTTTCCGACAAAATCGAGTAAATCGCTTATTTTCTATCAATCACTCTTTTATTTTCAGAAAAAAATTGGTTAAAAATGTGCAAAATCTTTTAATCGAAAACTAGGGGTCGTACCGAAAACTGTTGGATCGGTTTAGAACTGACTATAAATAAATATTTATATATGTATATTTTACTCGATCGAAACTAATCTGTTCTACTAAGGCAAATACTTCAGATGCTTTTCGGCTCAGTTTGCGCCAATCTGTCGTTTTCAGGGGATCAGAGAAGAATGGGTTGGTACCAAAATGAACTTCTGATAGTTGCCAAAACAATTTTGGACAACTCCGAGCCGTATGTATCGGCGGAACTTGTGAGAACTTGCGTAATGACCCAAAACTGGATACAATAGGGGTCTTAGCTTTAAGAAATTTTTTTAATCTATAATGTTTTAATAAAAAACGGACAGTTTTTTGTATAAGATTACATTATATTACATTACATATTACAAAATACTAATTTTTAGCTGAAGTCCTTCCCAAAAATTGAAATTGGAGTAGCAAAAGCGAAGATTGATGAAATGCATTTATCCGAACCTATCACGGACAACGCAACTGTTTTCGAAGCTTCTGTCAAAGTTTTTGAAGCGCTAGAGGGGTATGGAAACGTAAAGTTAGTTTATTTTACGTACTTATAATATTTTTGCCTAAAAACAGGTTTGGACCAGCATAAACCCAATCCGCAATACGAATATATTAATTGGTAAATAAACATGGGGAATAAGGGTGGCCCAGCGCATATGGGAATTGTTGAAATTTGGTAAGCCACCTTTACCGTTACAGAATGTTAACTTTCTATTTCAGTAGCTTTGTGTGTGATCCCATTCCAAATCGCTTAGAAGATTCCTGAAAATTTACTTACATTATTTTTTTAAATTATGTTATAGGTTTGCAAAACAAGGCTTCGTTTCTACAAATCTTCAAAACGACACAACTAGTCTTGTGCGATATATGTCTGAGCGCTGTTTCTTCTTGGCCAATTACAATGGCCTAAATGTTATGGTGACATTGTACGACTACGCGAAAGATGAAGTTAGAGCAAGCAAGGCGTGGGATTGGCTCTACTCGACAGAGAAGTACCAAAGAAGCATTGAAACAATGCTCTGGATGCATCTTAAGTAATGGATTCTTTAAAATGTGCTATTTAAAGTGCTTAAATGACATAGTTATTCTTTAGAGATAATATACTAAGTTTTTCAATCCTGAAAAGACGAAATCTTAAGTCCTAACATCGATTTTTATACACTTCTCAGATTTTAACATTGATTATACTCAAATAAATTTTTACTACTGAAATTTTTAATATTAGCTGCAATTTTATACAGTTCACCAATTCGTTATTATTTGCGCGATTATAATTTGAAATTTTATTCAGTAACAACTACAACATTAACTCACTGTCAAAGCTCTTGAGCTTATTTGAGAATGCTGAGCATTTGGATTTGACCAGCAATGAATTTTACAGTAGTCTAGCTGTTTTGCGTGATTATGGTGCGACGGGGCGGTGCGGAATTACTTCAGCCCCGCAAATGTATCAAATCGGAGATTCCTTAGCTGCCTCAGCGGCAGTACTGTACTATTTTGAAGGATCGATATGGCATAAGTGTGAAAGCTTTGTGATACTTTTTCTTCTCTAAAGAAATAGAGTAAATCATTGTTCAGATTTTCGATAATTAATAAAAAATCTTTGTAATGCCCGAATCTACGAATTTGATCCTACATTTACATAGGTTATTATACTTCTGATTAATTATATTCCCAAGATGCATGACCTACCTTTTCCTTAGTTTTTTCCATGCATAAACCTATTCCAAAGTATGAACATATCATGTCGTCGGCCTTTTGACGGGAAATTCAATTGTAAATGCACACAATTGGATAAGGGTGGAGCGGAGAGGGAAAACAATAAGCTGGTGCCAATGTGCGCCGTCACAACATTATCGACATCACTAACGCCTTCTTTGGGAAAAAACTTTAGAACTCGAACAAAGAGTTCAATGAAAAAACATCGCCTAGGAGACAGAATGGATCCTGAAGCAAATTTTGTGTTGGTGTGTGCCCTAGGGCAAATTGGTTCTTTTAAGTCCGCAATAAAAAAACTAATCGAGTTGGGCGCATTAGTCTTATTTCTAAGAGTTGGTCTTATCAGTATTTCAGCGCTCGGTTTTTATTTTTGGATTCAGAGAAAAATTACTTTATCCGTTTTCTTGCATTTTCGCGAAGTACCCATTTTTGCACTTTTCGCAAAACACCCTTTTTGCACTTTTCCCATTTTTGCACTTTTCGTGAAGTGCCCTTTTTGCACTTTTCGCGAAACGACGCGGTCTTACTTTTTTCGGCATGCCACTATTTTCATTTTTTTCTGTAATTTGTACTAAATTGCAGAATATGTGCGTCTATTTACACTTTTTGCACCCAACTTGATAATTAATTTTTTATTGCGGACTTAAAAGAACCAATTTTGCCCTGGGGTAACACACACACACACACACACACACACACACACACACAAACTTTCGCTTCAGGATCCATTTCGGTCTCCTAAGGCGATGTTTTCCATTCCAATGCACTTTTTGTTCGCGTTCTAAGGTTTTCCCTCAAAGAAGGCGTTAATGATGGTGATGATGATGTGACGGCGGCACATTGGCACCAGCTTTTTGTTTTCCCCTCTCCGCCCCCCACCCTTCTCCAATTTGTGTGCATTTCCAATTGAATTTCCCGTCAAAAGAGAAGACCGACGATACGACACTAATTGTGACCCCTCCCTCTGCGCGCCTGAAAACCAATAAAAATAAACACGCTGGAACCCATTTCTAGAATTCATTCTAAAAAGCCGTCTTTTAGAGCACTTCCGGATTTACTGCCTCCCTTCCAATTTTACAATTTTGGGTTTTCGATTTATTGATATTAATATCACATCAAATGTCAAAACAAACATCATATTCGTGATTAGTGACATTGGAAACCCAAAATTTCAAATTTTGAAAATTTTTTGAGGAGGGGGGCACCAAAACCCGGAAGACCCCTTTGGCTAGTTTCATTGCTGAGGTATTGTACATACTAAGTACAATTTTTATTTGCTAAATAAAAATGATATGTTTTGTTTTACCATTAACAATTAACACCACTGTTGTCCCTTACCCATGGGGAGGATAAACGAATCATTTGTTGGGCACCCATCCTCAACAAAAAAAACAGACAAAAGAAAATGCTAATCCCCATAGGATAGGCTAAAAATGTTAATTTGTCATCAATTTTTTCCGTCTTTTATTCCTTCTTTTCTTTGTTTCTTTGGATGAGACGAAACATCCATTTGGTCGGTCGGCTTTGGCTTTATTCGCCAATAAACATTTTTTACTGCTTCCATATATGCTTTTACTGCTTAATTTTTGACTGAAAATATTAACTTTCCATGTATGTTCCGCATTTCTCTAATAGGCGTCCCTCCCCTTCTACATTTGACGCCCCCTCTCTAATAGACGCCCCCCCCCCCCTCTCAAGGGGGTTTATTTAAAAATTCCAAAAATTCTCACACTCCTATATTATTCGTACAAGGAAGGTAGCTTTAAGAGCAATCCAATTCCCCATGAATGACCCTGTTTTGGCATTTTTGGGGAAAAAAATTCCAATTTACACCCATATAGTGCCTTTCCGTCAACTAAAAAGCCCTTTCTGGACAAAATGGAACATCGAATGCTTGTTCCCCGAAAAGCTTTGATGCATTAAATGCCATCATATGTATAAAAGACAGATTGCTTGTCAGCCATCTGTCACAAATTTACGCAAAAACCAACAAATTCTGCGACCACATCCTATATCGGCTGAATTTTTTTAATGTAGTTATTTTAAATATTTATTTTAGCTCAATTTCTTTTTTCACATTTTAAAGATTTAATTTTAAAATAATTAATATTTATTATGAATGAATGCCTGAAAATGATTTGATAGTTAAAAAAAAAGTTGAAAAATCATATATACAGATTGTTTATTGATTTCCTATGTATTTATATAAATTGAAATGGAGTTTAAATTCTTTCGGATAAAATTATGCTGCAACAATTAAGGGCATTTAAAAAAACTAATTTTATTTCATTCCATAAATAAAAAAGCGAGTTTTTAGTCAAAATAATGTTGCGCCAAAAGGACCAAATAAAACTGACAACTTTTTTTCTCGTTGTTGTTTGTGTATTTCCTCACATAACAGTCATCCGTCATCAAATTTTTGCATTCGCAACAAGGTACATATTGGCAAAAAATTACTTAAAAAAAAAAAATTTTTCAACATTTTGTAGCACTCATCATATCGATGGAAATGATCCGCTTGGGCAAATGCAACGTGATGCGAAACGACCGCCGATGAATGGAACGGGAGGCCCATCCCGCGTGATGATCGGCATTTTCATTGAATCTATGGGAAATTTTCAGTCAGCTGACATGGTAGTGTCCATGATTAAATTATGCTGACTTGATATTATAAAAATTGGTCACAGCCTCTGATCAGTCCGGGATTTTTTACAAAAAACGGGACCGGAACCACTTTTAGTCCCGTTCAAAAAACCAAAACTAGTCTGCTGAAGTCCCGGTAGAAATGACGGGACCGAGACTAGTTCCGGATAAAAAAACTGGGACTAGTCCCGGTCCCTTTTTAACGACCAAAATATTTTGTTAAAATTGGGACACAGAGCTTTGACGTGGACTTGTATTTGTACTCGCATTGGCGTGACCCTTCACTGCGGCATAACAACGATGAGTACATGCTGATAACAGACCCGAAAGTCCGTGAGCGAATTTGGTAATAGTTGTTGTTCATTAAAAAAGAATTGATCAAAAAAAGCTTTCAAAGGCTTCCCGATTTATACTTTGCAAATGCGCGAACCAGCAAGTTCCACGATGTGACCATACCCAACTTCAGCCTGTTCATTGACCGTGACGGGAATATTGCATATTCAACAAGGTGTGTATCAGGGATGGAACCGGATGGTTAATTTTTAGTCAAAAATCGTTTAAACTCTAACTTTATTTTTGGAAAAATTCTTTTAATAGTACCCCGGGTTATTATTAAAAAATTCTGGATAAGTTCGGAATTTTTCGCAAAAAAGTCCGAGATCCCGAATTTTTGAAGCACTAAAATGTACAGTTATCTCTCGATTAGCATGATTTTAATAAAAATTCAGGGTAACATTGAGCGTTGCATGCAATTTGGAGCTGGTAAGCATGAAAATTCAGAAAGAAACATAAAAAAGAATGTATTGGTTTCAGGCAAACTATCCAATGGACAGCCAAACATGCGGAATTCGAATGGTCAGCTGTGAGTTCTTTTTATTAAAGATTTTTATTCAAAAGCGCTAAAGAACGATTGCTGCAAATGCACTACTATCCAACATGCTTATTTTTAAGCATTTTGCTGATTTTTAAGATCAATATTTTTTATAATTTTTTACTTAAAAAAAGTTTTAATATATTCTTTAATAAAAAAAAAAGAAAAATCGCACATATTGCTTATCAAGCGCTCATCTAAATACAAAAACAGATGGAAACTCAAATGTTAAAGACATTAGTCCATAAATAATGATAGCAAAAGTGCTTACCTATTTTGAATAAATTTTGTTGCGGGCCCTGCCCAAATTCCCTCTAAATTAAGGGGCTGCCTTTAAATGAAATGATTATTAAGCTCAGATGCCTATGTGGCGAGCCAGGTGAACGTGAGCTGGTTCCAAATTGGTGCCACCCGTTACAATCCGGAGATTGGTCTGCCCGAGTTCAAAATTGTCCGTCTGACGCCCGAATCATGTGATGGCTCCTACATGTATGCAATCATGTCCGGCACTTTCAAATATGGTCGGCAGCTGAGCAAGAAAAAAAAAAATTAATTTTAACATTTTCCTAAATAATTTATATTTCTAAATTTTTAGACAGATTTAGCTGCCTTGAGGCGGTGATCCATTTGAACAGACAAATCGGCTATCATGTAGTCCAATCGTTTATCCCCACAGGGCTTATCGTGATGATTTCTTGGGTGAGTTCTTTTTACAAAAAAAAGCTTAGAAGATCTCGCAAAAATTATTGAGGTTTTATTAGAGACCGGTCAATACAAATAATTGAATCAATAAATTGGTCAATTAGTTGGTCAATTAACTGATTGAGAAAGTACTTATTGAATCAATAAATTGAGCAATTAATTGATCATCAGTTAATTGAATTTTTCCCTCCAATTTATTGTTATTGATCAATTAACTGAGCACGAAGGACCAATAAATTTGTCAATTAATTTACCAATTAACTTAACGAAGGAAATCATCTTTGATCAATTAACTAATTGATCCGTGTTGTCCGGTCTTTAGTTTTTATTATAGTCGCGCATTTTATTTAAATATTCGATCAATAAATATCAATTTCAAATTATAGCCATTCAGGTGTCTTTTTGGATCGATCGAAGGTAATGACAATTACTTAATAATTTACATACTTATTTTTTTACATGTATATATTTTAAAAGAGCCGTCCCGGCTAGAGTGACGCTCTCTTTTACGACACTTCTTTCACTTTCTACTCTTGTATGCAGATGAATTTTGAAAAAGTTTGATAATTTTGTTGGTTTAGGGCAACGGTCTTCGCTTTAATCTACCACAGGTTGCCTATGCGAAGGCCATAGATTTTTGGTTTGGATGTAAGTATATTTTTGAAATATATTTAGGGTAACGGAATTCGTCGCAAAGAAATTTTGCAACTCCATTAGATTTTGAAATTGTTTTACAAAAAAAAAAAAATTAAAATTTTCACCAGCTTGCATGTTTTTCGTGTTTCTGTCATTGGTCGAATTTGCTGCTGTGAATTCATACATGCGTGAGGCGGAGAAATTTGAACGGTTGGCTAGTTATAGTGCAAAAAAAGGTTTTGCTTTATAAATTCAAAATTTTTAAACATTTTTTAATATTTGAGAGATGACAAATGAGGACGGCTACCCATGGATTTATTCTGAGTAATTTTTTTTTTGTTGGTAATCTTAAAAAGCTTTTTATGGTCATTATTACACTTTTTAAAGGAAAAATTAAGGTTTCACTATTTTTTGGCTAAAATTTTATAAATTTATTTTCTCTTTTGAAGGCCCCCCTAGGAAGATTGAAAAAATAGAAGGCTCGGGTCTTCAAATTGACAAAATACCATAATCTTTTTAATTACCTAAGTGACGACGACTCGTCATCGACCAGTCGATCGCCAATCCTTCGTCCTCAACAAAAAAACTCCAAAGAAAAATGTGATAAAACATCAATAGCAGAACAACACATTGTTGACAATGATAACAATAACAACAATTATGATAATAATAATAATAATGGTGAAAACGAGACGGAGATTGGTGCTAAATTACCCAAATGGACGAACAGTGCCAATGCCATCCCGCCACTATTTGGTGGAGAATGCGCAGAGAGAGGCAACTACAAACATCGCCATCAAAATCATCGCCGGAACAGTCATCAACAGCAGCAAAACGGGCCTATGAGATTGATGAGTGGTGGAAGATCCAAGCAATTGATGGACAGGTGTTAAAAAACTCATTAAGAAATATAAAAAATGTCAAATTCATGATAATTTAAAATTGCATATTTTGAATCCATTGATAATTGGGGTGGGGGTCGATTGAGTCCCCCCGATTGAGTCCCACCGATTGAGTCCCCCCAATTGAGTCCCACCGATTGAGTCCCGGCTCGATTGAGTCCCCCCGATTGAGTCCCCCCAATTGAGTCCCATAAGTGGG
>JAKKIK010001824.1:0-14036 GCA_024500135.1 Heterodera carotae | reverse complement strand
TGAAAATCCATATTTTGGAACAGACTGTATGATTATTTTTGTAATTTCGGCGGCGAAATTTTGTCCCGGCGAAATTTTGGCCGGCGAAATTTTGGGGTGCACCCTACAAACCGGTGATCTGTCCGAGGCACACACTCCGCGACATCGCATCGTCCATTTCCGTCCCCATCGGCGGGGCCCCCGGCTTACTATTAGTGCCATTCTCACGTCTCGGAGGCCTTGGCGGAGGCAGTGAAACCATTGAAGTGGACATCAGAGGCGGTAGAATCATCACTCCACCCGAAGCAATGTCGTTTTTGTGGGCATTTATGCCGCGTGAGTGTGAGAAACGGGGGCTGACTTCGGGCGGCAGTGTTCGGGCCAAATCATTTTTGTGGACCTTTTTAGGCAAAATGTCAGTGAATGAATGCCCTTCAGCGAAGGGACAAATGGTCCAAAGAATGCTCACTCACATTAAGCAGCCCGAAGCTCCTGCCGTCTGCGCCTACGTGGCACGTGTGGCGAAGGTCCCCCCGGGGCGGGCCGATGTCCACCGCCGTTTTCTTTTTTTTGCTCTTTACTTTTGTCTTTTCTGTCAACAAATCGCTGCTTTTTGATGAAGGCGAGGGATTTTCGGCCCCCAAATAGGCGATGGTATCTTCGGGACGGAACAGCCCAACTTTGGCAGACTTTGAAATGCCCAACCAAAGGCCTGCATTCCCGCAAGGGCTAAATTCGATGCATTTATCCATGCTGAATAATTTGGCGATTCATTTACTTTTTATCCAGCAAAACAATTGTTTCGTCCCGCGTGTAGTTGAGATGCCCACTTTTGGTTGTGCCGCTCTCGGAAATGGTCACCAAAAGAGGGGGGACCATCGAAGGGAGTCGATCGCAAATTTGTTCAAAATTGGGTCTGATGTGTGCTTCCCATTCCCAGCAACTGAGCATCAGCAAGTACACCTCGCGAGGACATGCCTCGGGACAATGCAATTTCTTGCGCTGAGTGTCGATGGAGTGGAGTATCTTCAGCAGCAGGGGACAATGGAAAAGACTGTACCGTTTGACCATGCATTTGGAAAGAGTATAGCGTAAGTGCATCCCTCCAAAACAGCCCCCATTACACCCCTTCCCCTCGAAACATCCCCCTTACTCCCCTCCCCCAAAACAGCCCCCATTACCCCCTCCCCCTCGAAACATCCCCCTTACTCCCCTCCCCCAAAACAGCCCCCATTACACCCCTTCCCCTCGAAACATCCCCCTTACTCCCCTTCCCCTCCCCCCTCCAAACATCCCCCATTACTCCCCCCAAACATCTCCAATTAACACCCCCCCCCCTCCCCTCCGCCAAACCGACTGCTTAGCCATGGCATTTGACCACTCACCTGTGAGCCGCTCATTCCCTCCCAGGGCGTTTTGCCATAGGAAAACATCTCCCACAAACAGACGCCGTAAGACCATACGTCGGAAGCTGAGGTAAAGCGCAGAAAGTTGATGCATTCGGGGGCACACCATGCGATGGGCAGCTTCATGGACGGACTGAACTCGCTCCGATAGTAATCCTCGCCATGGCCCAGGCAACGGCTAAGCCCAAAATCCGAAATCTTGACCTAACAAATCCGTTAATCATAATATTGTAACGAAATCTGTGCATACTTTGGATGGCGAACAGACGAGCACATTTCGGGCGGCGAGGTCGCGGTGGATAAGCCTTTGGGGAGGCGACTGATCAGCGAGCAAGGCGTATTGAATGGGAAAACCGACCTATGACAGCAAAGGTAACGCATTCCTTGCGCAATTTGCAACGCAAAATCCGAGAGGACAGTGACCGAAAAGGGCTCTCTCCAAGAAGGGCATTGGAGGCAGTCGAGCAAAGAGCCGCAGGGGGCGAGTTCAGAGACCTAATTGTAAGCCAAATCAGTGAGACTGTCGGGGGAAAAGCATTGGCACGGCACCACCCACAAGCATCACAGCGTTGGTCTGCAGCACGACTCCAAACAGTCTGATCACATTTGGGTGATGCATCCGCGTCATAATGGCCGCTTCTTGCAAAAAGGACGTTTGCTGGGAGATTAGCTTCTCCGGCAGAATCCGCTTCACTGCCACCTTTTCACCATCAGACCAATCACAAGGCAAAACAATATTTGTTCTACTAAAGCCAACCTGCTGAGTCGCCGCTTCCCTCCCATTTGCAGCTGTGTTATGCCAAACCGCTTAAATTTGAGAGTTGGCCATTGATTTCAGTTTCCAGCAGATTAAATGCTTCAACCTTGGAAAACATGGCCGAACTCGCCGGTGCCGACTTTTTTGCACAGAGTGATGCGTTCGATGGGGATAATGTGTTGTGGCTGAGCCGTGCTCGTTTGCCCATTCGGCGGATGTGCGCCCTCCCCGCCGGGAATTTTCCTCTGCTTGCCGGGCTTAGCATCCCCAAACATTTTCAGTCTGAACTTCTTCCATACAACGCTGCTCTGTTGCCGCCGTTGGTCTAATGCGAAGTGTTTGGCATACTCGCGCATCAGCCGCCTCTGTTCGGGTCTGCTCATGCCAATGCCATCCAAATCCGTCCTGTCCGTGTCTCCAATGTCCCCAGCATGGCGCAGTTTTAACACATTTTTTAATGCGTCATGGTAACTGAGCCGCGAGAAAAGGTGAATGAAATGATCAGTTTGAGAGATCGCAAATTATTAAACCTCAACAATTCAGTCGCGGTAAGCAGCTCTTCCAGCGAAGTCTGAGCAAAGGATGAGGTCGAAGCAGAAGCATTATCATTTCCATTCGTTAGCATTATAGTTCATGAAATTCAATGAAAATGTGGAGAATTTGCAAAATTGGTGGTGAAAGAAGTGAAAGCGATGAGATGGAAATAATAAAATAGGCCAAAAAATAATTGACGATCGGCGAAAGAAAATCGATTGGTCATCTATTTATTTAATCTAAGCAAATGGAATAAAAGAGGAGATAAATAATAATGGACAGATCAGAGAAGAGATGGTGGGTGATCAGCAGGCAAAAAGTGTTGAGATAATCGCGATGTTTTGCTGTTTCTTTTAGTGGCCATCTGCTGGAGAGATAAATTGATCAACGGGCAGAGATTAAACATTGTAGAGGAGAAATAAATGTTAATTGATTTGTCGTGGAAAATGGACGGCCGACGGCGAAGCAGGCGCGGCACGGACATTGGCGGAGGGCAGCAGGTCAGTAGAGAGGAATGGAGTAGGGAGGGAGGGAAGAGCGAGAGAGGTAGGGCGAGGGAGGTAGGGAGGAGGGAGGGAGGGCGAGGGAGGTAGGGAGGAGGGAGGGAGGGAGCAGGGAGGGCGAGGGAGGGAGGAAAATTAAATTTCAAAATTTTATATCAATTTAGCAGTTTTCTTTTTGGCTCAGCGCTTTTTTCGCTTAATTTCTTGTTAATTGAAAAGAACGTAAAATCACATAAAGTATCAATTAGGCATTTCTGTCTGAATTGCTTCCGCTACTTTGCCACCGATGCGCTTGAATCAGTGGAAATGCCATTGGCATAGGCCCTGCGCGGCGGCGTTCGGTCGTCGTTGACCATCACAGAGAGGGGACCTCTGGAATGGATGGGACAGATTCATCGTCATTTAATGGCACTGGCAAAGACTTTCAGAGGAAACCGTTCGATCGAACGGTACTCAAAAATCCGTCAGGCTCTTTGCATTGCATGTATTTTATTTTACCTGTCCAAGTCGCTGGGACTGTAAATGACGTAACCAACGCTCGCAGCCAAAACGGCTACCAATTTGCACACAACAGCTGTTTTTTGGGTTTAATGTTTTCTCCAAAAAAAAAAAAAAATTATGTACCGAGTGCCATTATTGTCCATGAAAGCAAATACGTGTTGTAAACTTGACAAGACAGCTTCTTGCCACAAGGGGACTCATGCCACTTCAGGCAGGTTGTGTCGATCATGTAACCGAAGAGGACGCCTCCGGGAATAAAACCTCAAATTCAATTACTAAATATAAGTATCGCCAACTGAAAAGCGAAACTAGTCTTACCAAGAAGGCGTAACAAGGTCCAGTTAATTGCGATTCCCAAAGTCCTTTGCTGGAGAGGGATGACCCTTAGCATTATCTGAAGGGTGATTAAGGAAGGATAAGCATGAGGGGGGGGGGGGGGGGGGGGGGGGATATTGATTGATTGATTTGGAGAAGGGTGTCATATTGATTGATTGATTTGCCTGTTGGGTTGGGATGCCGGCCGCAAAGCTGGCGACCACCGAAGAAAAGAAAAGGAAGAGGAACAGCCACAGGCTCCAGCCACAGTCTGTAGGACAAAAGCCGCTGGTCAAAAGGCGAACAGAAATCGAAGAAGAAGAATTGGCGGTGGTCGGCGCGGAAACGTTGCGCAAACAGCGACAATTAGACCAAACAGTGCCCTGCGGGGAAAGGGAAGTGATTGGTATGCAAAGAAAGGGCGGCAATTCATTCACAATTCCGGGCATTTCCTCCCGCAGGGAACAGCCCGCGTAACAAGCCGAGTAATATGTGCTGCCACTGCTTCTGTCGCACACCGGGCTCCAATTGGTGGAATTGCAATGGCATTCGGAATTGCAGGGATTGTCCAACAGCAAAGGGGCGGTGGGTCGATGAAACTCCCTAAAGCGTTATCATCAGCAGAAAGGCGGCAAAAATGGACGACACAACGGACTGAGGAGGAGGATCGTATCCAACAGTGATTCCGACAAATTCACGTGAAGGACATTGGACGAGCATGGAGGAGATGAGAAACAGCGCAGCCCGAAAAGATAGGAAATGGTGGACAGACAGACAAACAGATATGTAGTTAAACGAGTGTACATTAGCCCCTTTTGGCCCAGGACAGGTGTCTTTGGCCCCTTTTGGTCCAGTACAGGTGTCTTTGGCCCCTTTTGGTCCAGTACAGGTGTCTTTGGCCCCTTTTGGTCCAGTACAGGTGTCTTTGGACCCTTTTGGCCCAGGTCGAGTGTCTTTGATACCTTTTGGTCCAGTACAGGTTTCTTTGGCCCCTTTTGGCCCAGTACAGGTGTCTTTGGCTCAGGATGGGGGCCACTTTTGGCCCAAGAAGGGTGTCTTTAGCCCAGGACGAGTGTCTTTGGTCCCTTTTGGCCCAGTACAGGTGTCTTTGGCCCCTTTTGACCCAGGACAGGTGTCTTTGGCCCCTTTTGGCTTCTGAGTGTCAACCTCGCCCAGTCACTAGCATTGGCTAACATATATTGTATTTGATACAAACGGATAAATCCTTTGGGTGCCTGAGTTTGGTCAGCTCAGTTCCCAACTCACCAGATGGCAAAGCAAGACCATCTTCAGCATTCCGCCCACCTGCAACTGCAAATGTCGCACCAAAACTCCACCGACCATCACTCCGCCGGCAGCACCAAAAATGACAATGGCTAAATCCCAAATTTACACCGAATGGAGCCCTTTTTTCATCATACATGACAAATACGATCCAATAGAGGGCGTTGTGCTCAGTATAATCTCAAGAATTTTTGGCATAAAAGCGGAGAATCCATTGAGTATGATGGATTCAAAGATGCCGACAAAAATAATGGCAACAAATGTTGGATTTCTCAAAAGGTTCTGTAAATGTTGTTTTATTGCTTTCATCTCCCCCCCCCCCAAAAAAAAAAACTCGCCAAAATGTCGAAGCCCAAAAGGCCAAAGTCTTTTCTGCCAAACACTTCGCCGTTGGCGACCACCTGTGACACGGTGTGCATCTGAAGTGACAAGACAAATCACAAAACCAATTCGTCAAATCGCCGTTCTGTCTATTATTATTACTTCTTTTGTTCGACTCTTTTTGGCCTCAGGCAACTCGCGCGAGAACATATGAAAAAAGAAACTTTAATAAAAAATTAAAGTGATTTTCAAAACCATAATAGGGAAAGCAATGATCAGAGAGACGACTGAGCAAACGGCAAATCCGACCCACCAAGCGCCAACCCATCGCGGGTCCTTTGAGTCCTTTATGGTCAATCTGAGACCACCAAAAAGAGATAAATGGATGGAGAGGATCCAACAAAATGAGAATGGATACAATCTGTGCACCTGTCCATGTTGACTCTGTCGAAGTCTTCGTAAACTGTCAAAAATTTTCCCCCGACGAACAGTCCGACGATGGGTCCAATGCTTGTCAAAAATGAGTGAATGGCTAAATTAAAGATCAATGGCGTATTCCTTTTTTTGATGAATTAATGACCAAGATAAACGGGGGAAGACTTTTGAGACACATTTTCGTCCAAATAGGCCGTGCCGAGTGAGAACAGCGGCGTTGCGCCAAAACCATGGAGGGTTTGACCAAACAGAAACATTAGAAAATGCGCATTGGACGCATCCAAAAGGGCAGAGCGTTCGACGCATCGGCCACGAGAAACATTTCTTGAGGGAGGAATAATTAATTGGGCAAAGAAGCGGGGGAAAGAAAGCATTGCCTGAAGGTGCATTGGCCATAATCGAAGTTGGAGTTCATCAACGAGTTGTCCACTTCCCAAGGGCCACTAACGAAATGAGGTAAAGCACAGAACGCTGATCCCAATGCCATTATGAGACTACCGACAGAAATCCAACGGCCTTTATGGCCTGAAAATGACGAAGGACATAATGCCAATCGCGTTCAAAATTAAGTTTTGAATATGTGAGAAGTATCCCTTGCATATTTAGAACCTTTGAAAGTGTCCCATTGGCATTATGCCCGCCCCTTACCAAGCAATGCTTACCGTAATTGCCGTAATAACAAACAGGAAAGACGGCAAGCAGAACAGCAAAGTCGTACCAGCTGGAGATGATGCCTGTCCGAGTGCTGAATTGCTTGCCCAATCAATACAATGCTTTCTTTCTTTGCCCGACCCAATTACCTGTTCATGTGAAATCGCTTCTCCAGCGTGGAAAGTCCGACCGGGAAAATAGCGTTGATGACGAAGGATTGGTTGAAGGCGCATCTGAAGCGGCACATTTATACCCCAAGGCATTCCATCCAAATTACATGCACAAAATGGCCAACAACCATTGAACGGTGTGCAGCTTCTGCAGCCAATTGAAAGCGAACGGGCCGAGCCCGCAACGGAGGGACGACGACGACGACAATGACGATGACAGCTGATCGCCGCCATCGGCGGAAGAACAATTCGAAACCGAAGAAAAAAATAAGTTTGTTAAGTTTGGTGTGTTTATACTTTTGTTTTGGCATTGGCCCAAATTGAAGTGAATGCGCCGTTATCGGCGGCTGAGGACGCCGCCTCTGTCGGCAATGCTTCATCATTGATTTGTCTTTCCACGGACATCGAAAGCGAATCGTTTTGCTTGTCCCTTTTCGCCTCAGGGCTTTCCGTTGAATTCAAATATTTCCGTGCTGACAAAAATGGAAAAGTGCACAAAGTACAAACAAATTATCATAAATGCTAAAATGATTATTATTTTGGTAGACTTTGTCCGCGAAAAAGGATTATGTCGCATCAATGCGCCAACGCCGTCCGCCGCTCGAAGTGCGTTTTTGTAAATCACACCAAGCCAAGGTCATTTTAATTATTCGATTTCACTATTTCTTTTCTTTAAATCCAACTACCGAATGAATGAAAATGAATTTCAAATGTAATTTTGGCTGATTGGAAAGAGTAAAGAAAGGATCGATTCATTCAAATACATTCATTCATTTATTACTATTTTTATTCTTTTGCGGAAAGGGACGGACGGACAGAAGACCAATCTTCCGATCAGTTTAATAAACGGACGACAGCAGCAGAAAGCGAGTTGATGATCTTAGTGAAGACGCATAAATTTAGGCTGCTATTTTATGCATTCATTTCATTAATTTTTACGTCAAAATGTTTGAAACGTTTGAGTTTCGGATTTTCAGGCATTCATTTATTAATAAATGAGAGGCGACGGTGCCGGGGATTAGACAACGATTTGGGGGATTACGTTATGTAAATGGAAGGAAAACGCACAGCGTTTGGGTGGCGTTGGAACAGAACCAGTCCCACCCACCATTATTAAATCCTCTAAAAATCCAAAGTCAATCCCCCGGCCTTCCATCCTTTTGTTGCGCCATTCATTCATTCGTCGCCAAATTGTCATCCTCAAAATGACTCTATGTACTATGTATTCGGCACAAAGCGACAGTGTTCGTCAATTTTATCATCGGTCAACGAATGATTAAATCCGATCAAAAAAAAAACATTTAGAATAAAATTCCCTGTGGGTACTGTCACCAAATGCATTCAATTGTTCTACAATTTACAATTCTGCCCTTATTTCCGCCCTTTATTTTGTTCCAATTTTAATTCTACCGCATTTCCTTTATTAGTCTCCGTCCACTCTCTCTTTATCCGCCTTCAACTGAAATTGGTTGCATTTTTCCGCGTTTGCGTCATGGAATATCAAAAAAATCACGACGTAGCCAAAAAATAAGCTAAAACCGATCACTTTGTGTTAATAAATTGACCCCAAGCCCTTTTTGCCAGTGATTGTCTTATTTTGGTAGCCGATATGAATTACGATACCATCCCCAAGATTAGATTAGACCTTTTATGTTTTAGTCGACATTTGGACTGTTAGAAGCGAACAAATACAATTATTTATACTGACCCAATGAGAGCAAAAATTCAATGACAAAAAGTCTAACTGAAATGATAATAAACATGGAAAATGAATAAAAGAAAACAAATAATTGTTTGTGTATAATTTGTGTCATATTTCGCTTAATATGGCAATAATTAGAGGTCAAAATAGTTGAGTCATTCGACATTCATCCAATTGTTTCTTGTCCCGTGGTCACTCCAACATTCGCCGTATTTGGCTTCGGTATGCCACAAGCCATCACGAAGGAATCTGAACTCGTAACGCCCGGGGGCGAGGTCCAGCCAAATGCCGCGATGTGTCGGCTTTTCGGGGATTTGTTCACAAAGCAAAGCGCACTCCCAATTGACAAAACTTCCCTGAATACAGCAGGTCAAACGACTCTTTGGCACTTCAAATGCCAACCCAACCTGCAACTCACAATCAAAAAAACTTCCCGATGCCCTTCGGAGTCGGCCTCGAACCAACACCGTCGCAGACGAATATCCTCTTCCAGTGCATTCTCACTTAATAGTTGGGAACCAAATACCATCACAATATACAATACATATATATATATATAGTGCTTAAATAGAATCAAAAGGGAAACAATCCTCGGACAATTTTTGCAATTTTAAAGTCATCCATTTCGATTTTCAGACATAACATACAATGTCAGCAACTTCCATTTGTGTCTGTCTGAGTGCGGCTGTTTTCTGATGAGCAAAGTGCCGTCTCTCAACAGTTCTCTGAGCCGTCCCAAAGTCGAAGCCATTTTAAAGCTGAATTTTATGCATTTGGCTAATCAAAATCGCTCTCCATTTTTTTCGTCACTTTTTGCGTTCGGCGCCCTGCACTGCTCGACCATTCCCTTCGTGTTCCAACGCAGATTCGAATTCGCCGATTCTGATAAATACATTTGCGTTGTGGACTGTGCCATGTTCCCTCCATGGTCACCTCCATTTGGCATCGTTCCACCACTGTGTCATTTCGCCAAGGCGCCATTCCAACTTTCGCTTCTGTTCCTCCAGCTCCCCTTTCTGTGTCAGTTCGGCTTCCAGTTCTCCGACCCTTAATGACTGCTGACCACCAAACTCTCCAATTCCGTAATTGTCCAACCTCCACTTGGCGTCATCGGATGTCTTGGAAAGTTCTGCCACGCGTCCCTCCAATGCATCCTTTTCGCGTTTCAAGTCCTCGTATGAAAGGTTGTTCGCCAGTCTAGCAAAGACCAATTATGGTTTTCCCAAACCCTTTCGTTGTTCCACCATGTGCCCTTTGGTTCGCCCACCTCCGTTCCAATTCTCCAATTCGATGATGAGCCTTATCCAACAGGTGGCTTCGGTGAGCCGTTTCTGCCTCCAACTCGCCTACTCTAAAATAGAACTCTCTCTCTCTCTCTTTCTCTCACTGTTAAAGACCATCGGCATTACCTCCATTTGGCATCGTTCCACCACTGATTCACTTCCCCCAATTTGCACTCCATTTTGCCGTTCTCTTCCGCCTTTCTTCCCAATTCCTCCTTCAACCGTTCCAATTCGTCACTTAACGTTGCGGACGGACTGAAGGTGCACTTTCTGTTTGGAATTTCTCCATTTTAACAATATAACACTCACGTTGCGGCAACAGATAACTCCAATTGTTTGATTCGGTTGTTTGCCTGTTCCAATTCCCAGTTCCGATGTGCCAATATGGCTTCCGTCTCTCCCAAGCGCCATTTGATGTCGTCTAATGGCCAAAGGAAATAATTAATTGGCACTTCATCACAAAGAACGGACGAAATTGTTGGGTGACTTCTCCGAGACGCCATTCCGCCTTGTTCTTCAGGTCGCACATTTCGCTGTACCGCTGCTCCAATTCGGCGCGAAATCTGTCGGCAATTTCCTGAACCGAACCAACAAATTCCCAAATGGCCTCTGTTCCCGCGGCGGACCTGCGGACTTTCACCGCCAGCGAATTGCGTCGCTCCGACGGCCTCGGGCCCGCCGAGTTCGGCCAGCTCCCTCTTCAGTGCGTCGCCATGCCTTCTCAGCTCGTCACCCTCGCCCCTCAACTGTTCTCGCTCTCTCTCCAAGATGGCACTACGTTCCTTCTCCAGCCACAGCAACTTCTCCATGCTCTTCACACTTTCATTCAAATGGACGGACCGCTTCAATGCAAAAAGTCGTATCAGTCAATTCGAAATGAGTGTTTTCCGACAGATCGCTTACCAACAAATTCCTATTTAAATTTAAACCCCTTAGTATTTGCTGCCACCTGCTGAGACTCCTTCAGTTCCAACTCCAACTGCTTGATCCTGTTCTCCAGCTGGTATTTCCTCTTGTTAGCCATCATCAATTCCCTCCCAAAATCATCAGTCAATTGTCCACGTCCATTGTCATTGAAAGCCCCTAAAGTGTCAATCATGGGACGGATTGTCTTGTCATTGTGGGTAACCACAACCATTTAATTAGAATAAAGGAATTAAAAGTTACAAAGGACCTCCATTCTCGCCCTTGAAATGCTTTTTGTAATAGTCCCTCTCCTGGTTGGAATCCTTCAATTTTTGTTCCAATTTGTCGAGTGTCGATTGTAAGGTCTAAAATTGGTTTTATGGGTGCATTGCCAAATTAATTAGCTTTACCTCAACCTCATGCTTAAGGTCACCGCCATTCATTTGAACATTTTGCATGTCTCTAAATGAATTTTCGGGAATTTATAAACTCAAAAATACATTTTCTATTTTCATTCTCTCACTTTTCAATTTTGTCCAATGAATGCTGTTCATTTTTGTCCGTCATTTGTTCTTTTTCGCTCCTTTTCTCGCCGCGTTCAATTCGATATTTTTGCAACGCTACCAAATTCTGCTGGCCCTTTTCCAACTAATAAATGTTAAAAATTGCATTAAATTTCATTGAGAAATTGATTCGATAAATTTTACGGTTGGGAAGAACAAAATGATACATTTTAACCAAAAAGTCTTTGATGAAACAGAAAGAAATGGTGAATTGTTCTGCATAATCTGCACAGTTTAGGTCACCCCAAAGAACTGAGAATAAAGAAAGGATGAAAACGACGTATACATAATTCAATCGAAAGATTTTGGGTGAGATTGATAGGTGGGAGAAGTGGGAGGAATGGGACGAGGCGGGAAAGGAGGTGCAGAGGGGAGAGGAGGGAGGGGGAAGGGGGAGGGGAGAGGAGGAGGGGTGGAGGGGAGAGGAGGGGAGGGGAGGGGGGAAAGGTGGGCGGGGAGGGAAAAGGGAGAGGGGGTGCAGAGGGAAGATGAGGGGGGGGGGAGAGGAAAGTGGGAGCGGAGAGGAGAGAGCGGAGAGGAGGCGGCAGAGGGGATGCAAAAGAGGAGGGAGCGGGGAAAGGGAGAGGAGGGAAAGTGGGAGGGGAGAGGAGAGGGGGGAGAAAGGTGGGTGGGAGAGGAAAGTGGGAGCGGAGAGGAGGCGGGAGAGGGGGGTGCAGAGGGAAGAGGAGGGAGGGGGTGCAGAGGGAAGAGGAGGGAGGGGGTGCAGAGGGGAGAGGAGAGGAGGGGAGGGCGGAAGTGGGAGGGGTGGAGGGGAGAAGAGGCGGGAGAGGGGGGTGCAGAGCAGGGATGGAACCTCAAGACAAATCATGAAACCTAATCTCAGGTTTGCGATATAATCCCTGGAAATGAGTTCGAAAAAACTCAATGTCAGTCACTGATCACCTCATGGGCACACCCCTCGTGGGTATTCCTCCATTTGAAGTTCACACCTCTAATAAAAACCCTCCCCTCATGGGTGTGTTGAAGAACAAAGCTCCAAGGCTTCTATTAGAGTTATGTACGGTATTCTTCTTCCCCTGTTCATCCTACCCAAAATCGCTTTTCTCCCTTACCTTCGCTCCACCCCATTCCTCCTTTCCCTGCTGCTGTTCATTCTTCGTCCATCTTTCACTCTCTTTTCTCCCCTCCGATTCTTCAATTTTATTGCGTCTATTTACAATTTTACTTTCTTCAGTTCTGCTGTCCCTCTTATTGTCCGTTTCCTTTACATTTGTTGCCTCTTCTTTCCTTTGTTCACTGTTGACTCCTTTCCTTTCTTCCTCTTCCTCCAATTCTTTGTTCCTTTTCGTTTGATGTAATTGCATTTGTTCTTCCCCTGCCACCACTACAATTGCGCCATCTTCCATCAGTCTCCCCTTCTTCACAGTGTCATTTGTTGCGATATATTGTTTATGTTGATCATTTGGAGATTTGGCCCTATTCCTTAATTAATATACATAATTGTGCTTAATCGTAAATTTTTATACGCACTTTCTTTTTTGTTAGGTTAAGATTTGATGGATAACGTTTTATTGTAAATCAATTGTTACAATATTTTTGTGTCGTCATTCAAAAGATTAATTTGTTTGGAGTAGAGAAGCTAAGCGATTAAACAACGCTTTAGGCTAACAAAAAATTACCCCAAAAACTTAAATAAACTGATTTGTCCAACCAGCTGAGTTGGCCAGCAGAAGCCTCCCAGCGTGCACCTTATGTGATCAGATTATTACCTAAACGATGGAAAACGAAGAATTCTGCTCGCCAAATTCTTTCGGTTGCCCATTTAAATAATAATTGTGTATGTATTATATGTATAAGTAAGGAGAAAATTCGATTGTTCGTCATTCCAATAAATCAGTGTTGGATTAATGAAAGAAAATGAGCCAGCTGTTCAAAGATTAAACGAAAGCAATCAAATAATGCGTCAATTTGTAATTCGAAAACATCAATATGTATAAGGAAAGGAGGGGGGAGAAGAGAAGGTGAAGCAACAATATTCCCTTACCCATAAAATGTGATATGTTAAGACAATGACTAAATTTGTGTGAACGAAAATTTTTGTACTTAAAATTTCTCAAACTCGGAAAGACGAACATTTTTTAAGTGTTATAGATCGACTTGATGACATTTATTGGGTACTATTGCAGTTGGTACGCCACAAAAAAAAACGTGTAAAAAATATTTCCAGGGTATGAATCCGAACTCCATTTCGGCCAATTCAGAGTCCCGGACTCAAATTCGAACTTTGGTCAAAAAGTCAAATTTTCAAAACCCTAATGCGAGTTTTTCATGAAGTTTTGAAGCAGTGAAATTATTTAATTGGTCCATTTCAGAGGAATAGCTGTACTTACTAAATTTTTTATAATCAGATCTACGTAAAAAAAATTTTATGTTGTGGCCGAAACGACCCCAACTCGGCCGTTGTCCCGATTCAGACCTAATTTGGAAAATATTGGTTATAGGTCCCAGACTCCAAATCACCTAAAACCACTTTTATTGGTTTTCTTAGGTGCTAAAAACGATAGAGCAATCAAAATTTTTTTGTCGCTCGACCTTTAAACCGGTTTTTGAACCGGTTTAAAGTCGTGAAAAATGGGTAAGAAATGAGCAAAAACCAGCCCAAACACATTAATTTCCTGGCAAATTTGATATCAATCGACAGCTCTCGACGAGACAAATCGATCTAGATCAGATTCAACTCGATCCGAAGCCATCTGAACACTGGC